>CM064528.1:52417549-52427346 GCA_032716605.1 Paralithodes platypus
ATTGACTATGGGGTGTGAAATATGTACAGGAATATATTTATATATTTATACACTATATGCGGTTTTACTTGAGCTACAGCTAACGGTAAATTGAATCCCTAATGCCCCTTTCCCACTGATGCGATTTCATACGATTTTCGTCTCCGAGGACGTAGTCTTGTCAATTCGCAACGAATTTGTGCGACGTCAACGATTTTGACCGTTAAAAACCGTTGACAAGTTTACACTCGGCGACGATGTCACCGATGGATAAGACGTAATCGGCGACATTATGCGATGTCATTGGCAAATTGAGCGATGGTTCGGCGAATACCTCGGCGAGATTATCCAAAAACGTTTTGCATATATTTCATGGCACAAACATAAGAAAATGGGAGTCTGCAGAAAGCCGATCGGCCCACACAAGGCAGATCCCTGTCACACCCAACCCCAATTACAAGGCCTAATTATAGACCCAACTAACTAATGCCTTGAGGATTGACCTCACCAAAACGGTCAGAGATCGACACAAGATTACGGGGTCTGCAGAGCGCCGATTGGCCCACACCAAGCAGATCCCCCCTCATACCCAACCCAACTCGTGGAAAATGAACAAATTTATCTTGAAGAGGGGTCTAGATTTTTTTGTTTTAAGTTTGATGGAGGTCTAGTGAGGAAACTAAGAAATAAAGGAATGAATGACCAAACAAACGGTCCATTTCCCCTAAAGGGGGGATGGGTGTAATATTTGCTAATTTATATATTTGTTTATGATTTATTTAGTTTCATCCCTAGACCTCCATCAAGCATATAAAGCACCCCCCAACACCCTCCTTCAAGATCAATTTGTACATTTTTCGATAGAAAAATATCCCGGCCGAAGGCCGGTTCCTCAAAAAGTACAGGCTCGCTATCGCTAGCCAGGAAAAACGACGCCTAAATTACACGAAAGTTTTAATATTGACAACGAAATGGGGTGAAATGTCTTAAAATCGCCAAACTAATGGGCCGAACGTCATAAAATATGAAAACTAATGGGGTTAACCATGAGGAAGAAAGGGGACCAGAAAAACGACCCATCTCCCCTTAATTCGGAGATTGGCAATGTCCGGCTTCGCCAGAGACATTTTTCTATCAAATAATGTACAAATTTAGCTTGCTCTCAAAACAAAAAATATATATGTTGGCTCGCTACTGCTCACCAGGAAAATATTGAAACCTGGATGGGGGTAAACGTCTTAAAACAGCAGGCTGAATGGGGCCGAATGGATATAAGGCAAAGAGAGAGGGAGAGAAAGAGAAAAAAAAAAACGAGGAGAGAGAGAGAAAGAGAAAACAAAAACAGCGAGGTGGGCTCAATGTTTGCGTTACGGCTCAATTGAGCCCACCTCGCTTTTTTTGTTCTCTCTTTCTCTCCCTCTCTCCTCTTTTTTTATTTTTTTATCTTTCTCTCCCTCTCTCTTTGCCTTGTATCCGTTCGGCCCCGTTCAGCCCCGTTCAGCCTACTGTTTTAAGACGTTTACCCCCATCCAGGTTTCAATATTTTCCTGGTGAGCGGTAGCGAGCCAACATATATATATTTTTGTTTAGCAAGCTAAATTTGTACATTTTTCGATAGAAAAATTTCTCCGGCGAAGCCGGATTTCTCCATATAATGCTGGTTCGCTATCGCTTGCCAGGAAGATATCGATACTTGAATGGGGATAAACGTCTTAAAACAGTTGGCTGAATGGGGCTGAATGGATACAAACCAGAGAAAGAGAGAAAAGGAGAGAAAAAACAAAAAAACAGGTGAACCCCCCACGAGAGGGTGCATAGAAAAAAGGGTTGACAGTTTCACTTCACGGCTCGCTTGGTGTAGTGACTAGCGTCTCGGACTTCCACCCAGAAGGCCCGGGTTCGCGCCCACGCTCGGCGCATTAAATATTTTTCACAAGCACTGAGTCGTTGCCATCCCTCATGAGCAAAGGGATGGGGTAGTAGTACAGGACCCCAATGGAAATACGCCTAATCGGCCTTATTGAGCTATCCTTAGCTAGCTTAGCATGCGCTAGCTTTAAGAAATATTATTATTATTATTATTATTATAATCATTTCTTTTTTACCCACCTCGCCGAAGGTGCTCTTTGGCATCGTCGATGTTCTCAGAACATCTGAGAGCATCGGCGAGCAGAACATCTGAGAGCATCGACGAGCCGCCATGCAGCGTTGCAAAGTTTTTTTTGTGCAAAACCCTCCGCGATGTCTCGCCGATGTCGCTGATGATCTTCCTCATTCGTCTGTCTATCTCTCCATGTAACTCCGCACGCACCTCTCAAATAACTCATTTCCACCCCTCTCACTCTTGGTCCGAGTTTCTCCACCAACGTCCATGCTTCCCTTCCGTAAGTCAGTGTCGGGATTACCACACTGTCATGCAAGGACTTCTTCACTTCCATACTGACCACCCTATTTCTTGTTACTGCTTTCAGCGTTCCTACAACCCTCTTCCCCTGTTGCACCCTCTCCCGCACTTCTTCATCCATACTCCCATATTTACTCAGCACACTGCCCAGACACTTATTCATCTACTGGTAGCCTACATGCTTGCCATAGTACCGGTATTCCTGACAACTATCTTTTATCCTTAACCTGGCAAGCACAATAGGCCTTTAGGAAGTGTCTGCAAGGCAAATGCGATAGGCCTTAAATAAACCCCCAGTACTGGTAAAATGGAAGCAATATGTGATTAGGTGCAGGTATGTCTACTTACCACCAGCTCCTGCCTTTCCCTGACATGTTTCTTAAGCCGGTATCACACAAGAGCTTTTATAGTCAACATTCGATGATCAACATTTTCCTGGCAACATTTCTGGAATATTTTGCAACGGTATCGAAAACTAGACTGATGATAGATGAATTTAGGTGACCGAAATATTATACATGTTGACCACGTAAGCTGCCAGACCAGTGTTGAGGATAAATGTTGAGTGAAAAAGCGCTCGTGTGATACCGGCTTAACCCCCATCCCTCCCTTTCTCCCTCCACTTCACCCCTCCTCAATTATCCTAATTTTTCCATCTTTATTTCCCCCTATTTCTTTTTCCTGCCTGTAATTTCTTGAGTTATCACTCTCCCTCCGTCCCTCATCATCCTCTCACCCTTTAACCTCTGAAGTGCGCATGGGGGTAATTAGACACCTCTCCCTGTGCGCATGTATTTGAGGTGTTTCCGTCACTAAAATATTCATTGTACCATTAATAGCATTAATACTTATCCATATGCGCCTATTATGGGTTGATTATAAAGGTATTAACCTGAAACAACAATAAAACGAGTGAAAACAGCGTTTGGATGGTCAAAATCGGAGATATAGCCTGCGAGTTGTATAATGTATGGGTGAGGCAAGCTGCTTTCCCGCCAATTTCCCCCAAGGCCACTGAGACACAGTCGATCGATACTCTCTCTCGCTCTCTTGCATTCGCTTGCTATCAGTGATGACCACACCCTCCAACCGGATTTTTAATGTTAGCACGAAAATATACCTCAGAATAAGGGAATAACAGGGAAAATAGGTGATAACTGAAGGAGAGGAGGAAAGTGGGGAAGGAGGGGAGGTAGAGGACTGAGATTTTGCATGGCCCAGGGGCCCAATTTTTTTTTTTTTTTTTTTTTTTTTTTTTTTAAACTCACTCTTAAGAGTCTCCTCGCAGTCCACCGGGGGAACTCTTAAGAGTCTCCCCGCAGTTCCCGGGTTAATAAGCGCTGGAGGCAGCTGTATGTGTCTAGTGTCTCTTGTGACCTTGGGGAGGGAGGGTGTATGCCGCATGGTCTGCTACATGTCTCAATCCTCCCCCTTCATAACTATGCATTTTTGACTGGATACTTGCTGTTTACACCTATTTTATGGTCTTCAATGTTCACATGTTCATTATACAAGTAAAATATATGCACATGGAGCAGTAATATTGCTTTATATGGTAAATATAACTAATTATGTTTGAATCGAAAATAATTAATTTGCATGTGCAGCACTTTTAAAAACATAGTTAGTGCAATCCTTGGGTTAAACAGCACAAATAAATAATTTATCTCTTTATATACTCAGCCAACATTTTCAGACATTTGCCCCATTAGTTTTTCTATTTTAAGATCAGTCGACCGATTTCTTTGTCACTATTAACCTGAGCTCTGCGAGCCTATGGTATTTAAAACGTCGCATGAGCGAAGGTATTGTGGGTAAATCCCGACGAATTTCGTCATTTTACGATAAATATCGTTATTACTTATTCATATGCGCCTATTTTATGTTTAATATGAAGATATTAACATGTAACAACAATAAAACAAGTGGGAATAGTATTTGGGGGGTGAAAAAGACGAATTATTCCCGACCGTCCAGTCATGAGGTGAGAGGCGCGCGAGCCCTACACCCTCCCCTCTCGAGGCCAGAAGCGAAACTGATGTCTCGCTAGTGCTGTCTCTCTCTCTTCCCCCGCTCCCTATATGCATCCCAGATGAACTTGAAACCAGGTGGGAGATATTGCCGCGGAAAATAAGCCGATAATCAAGGGAATAAGAGGAAAAATAGGTGATAATTGAAGGGGGAGGTTGACACATGTGGAGGAGTTTTAGGAGGTATGGAGGGAAATTATCTCTCCCAATCACATATTCCTTTGTTTTGAGTGCTACTGGGGTCTTTTAAAAGGCTTTTTGGGGGCCTTGGCTCATATGAGGACGCTCGCCCTCGTAAGGTTCAGACTCATATGAGCTCGCCGTTCTCGGGTTAAGACCTTTCGTGCCATTTAGGTGTCTATTTCTTTTCCTGGTGAGGGATAGCATTGGAGGAATCGGCCTATGGCTAGGGAAATTTTTCTACCTAAAAATGTACACATTAATCTCGAAGGTAGATCTTAACACCTTAAGAGCGGCCTATGCGGTTTATTTATATGTACCGCCCAGCGGGGTGTTTTTAGCCAAAATAGGGCTGTTTACGTGATAATTTTCATGCCTAAATAAGACCCAGAACGTAAAACAAGTATCTATCCCTGAAAGGGCATAAACAGAGCTTTCGAATGACACCATAACGATCCTTTTATGATGGCTAGTTTTCTTGCAATAACCGTGCAACGCGAGTGCAAAAAGCATGTAATTAGGCACTTTCCCGATACAATTCCGTATATAGCGAGTGAGAGAGGGAGGAGGGAGGTGGGATTCGTGTCAGTAGGTTCGCCGCGGTGGTCTGGAGCAGTCATACGCTCGCTACTCTCCTGCCACCACTTGTCTCTCTCTCTCAGCAACATTACGTGCTGAAATTGCCACTCGACCTATGTCGAGCGCCGCCACATAGTCCAGCTTTATTTTACTCGACTTATGTTGCTCGCCGACAGTTAGGGGTTAAAGGATTTTGTTTAAGCTTGATGGAGGTCTAGGGAAGAAATTAAGATATTAATAAATTAATAAATTAATAACTTTAAATAAATATATAACACCTACCGGTACCTCCTTATAAGGAATCAATTCACGCAACTCTTCTAAACAAATGGAACGGAGCCCATGAATCCCCATCATCCCACCTTTCTAATATCTAATCACTCCCAACATTATGCATCTTGAGAGAGAGAGAGAGAGAGAGAGAGAGAGAGAGAGAGAGAGAGAGAGAGAGAGAGAGAGAGAGCTACATAGATACACAGACCACACAGACCTCAAGGTCCTTACTAGGCAGTCTGGCCTTACAAACTATATATGCATATATGCATATATACACATACACACATACACATACATATATATATATATATATATATATATATATATATATATATATATATATATATATATATATATATATATATATATATATATATATATATATATATATATATATATATATATATATATATACATATGTACATATATACACACACACATACATATACATACATATATACACCGGTACACACATATACACACACACACACATATACACATACATACACATATACATACATATATATACAGTATATATATATACATACTGTACAGTGCACACACATACATATACATAGGCTACATTTTTTTTTTTTTTTTCTTTTTCATATCACCCCAGCCCTCTGCAGATAGAGGTCAAGCCTTCCCTTGAAAGCGTTTATTGTGTCGCTCTCCACCACTCTCGCTGGTAGTTTATTCCATTCTGTCGCCACACTGTAGGTGAAGAAACTCTTTGTGACATCTAGGTTTGCCTTTTTGGTTTTTAATTTCATTCCATTTCCGCGAGTTTGATTAGTATTGTTTAATGTGAATAGTGCATTTACATCGACTTTGTCGAAACCTTTTAGTATCTTAAAGCACTCAATAAGCTGACCCCTCAACCTCCTCTTTTTTAATGAGAACAGGTTCAATCGTTTAAGTCTTTCTTCATATGGTTTATTTCTTAATGAGGGTATCATCTTCGTCGCTCTACGCTGTACTGACTCGAGTCTTACAATGTCCTTGATCAGATAAGGTGACCAGAACTGCACACCATATTCAAGGTGGGGCCTCACCATACTTTTGAACAGTGGCACTATTACGTTTTCATGTTTATATGTAAATTTTCGTTTAATAAAGCCCAATGCTATGTTTGCCTTATTTGCAGCTGCTATACATTGGTCAGAAGTTTTTAGGTTTTCAGATATTAGTACCCCTAGGTCTTTTACTACCGTTGCGGTTTTTATTTGTTTGCCATTCATTTCGTATTTGTATTTCATATTTCTGCTACCAACCTGCAGCACCTGACATTTATCGACATTGAAGGGCATCTGCCATTTTTTCGACCACTCTGATATCTTGTTTAAATCAGATTGCAACGCATTTCTATCATCTTCGTTCAGGACTGTATTTCCTATTTTTGTATCGTCGGCGAATTTGGAAATGGTGTTGTTTACCCCTACATCAATATCGTTAATGTAAATGAGAAACAGGACCGGTCCAAGGACTGAACCCTGTGGAACTCTACTAGTGACAGGCTCCCACTCCGATTCCACTCCATTTATCACCACTCTCTGTCTTCTGTCTGTAAACCAATTTTTTATCCAAGAATGAATTTCACCTTTGATACCTATCCTCTCCAGTTTAGCCAATAGTTTTCGGTGAGGCACCTTGTCGAAAGCTTTTTGAAAGTCCAAGAAGATTATATCTAGTGATTTCGTCATGTCGTTATATGTGAATAGTTTGTTATAAAATTCAATCAAATTTGTTAGGCATGACTTATTTGATCTAAAGCCGTGTTGACTATTTTTGATTAGGTTGTTTGATTCGAGGTAATCTACTATCTTATCTCAAGGATTTTTTCCATGATTTTTCCTACAATTGAAGTTAGACTAATTGGTCTGTAATTACTCGCTTTGGCCTTGCTACCCTTCTTGTATATCGGCGTAATGTTCGCATCTTTCCAATCACTCGGTACAATCCCCTGTAGTAATGATAAGTTAAATAGTTGTGTCAGGGGTTTTGCTATTTCGTCCTTAACATTCTTAATTATTTTCGGGTGGAGCATGTCGGGTCCCGGGGTCTTATTTACATTTAAATTACTCAATTTGCTTTGTACTTCGGTAACACTGATGGTGAAATCTCCTATCACATGAGTTGAGGTGTTATTTTCAAGGGTATGATCGATAATTTCTTCTGTGAAAACTGAGCCAAAATATTTGTTGAGCAGATTTGCCGTGTTTGTGTCACCTGTTATTGTCTGGCCATCTTCTATTAGCGGTCCGATTCCGCTTTTGATCTGTTTATTTTTGTTTACGTAACTGTAGAATTTGTTGGGGTTTGTGGCACTTTCTCTGGCAATAGTCATTTCGTAATTTTGTTTGTTCGCCCTAATTATTTTTTTCACTTCCCTTCTACTATTTTTGTACAAGTTTTTAATTACTTCAGTGTTTGTGTTATTTTTTACAAGTTTGTGGAGTTGATTCCTTTTCCTTATTGCCTTGCCAATGTCTCTACTGTACCAAGGGGGCATACTTGATTTCGTATTACGTTTTGGTTTCATGGGTACAAATTATTTATGCGCTTCTGTAATTGTAGACTTAAAATGTCCCCATAGTTCATTTACTTCGTTTATATTTATGAGGTTTGAGTGTATGTTTGATAGCGATTCCTTAAGTCCGTCATAATTTGCGTTTTTGAAGTCCGAAACATTTCCTGTTGTTTTTACTGAGGAATATTTGCTTATAACGTTGATTCTTAAGATTTTATGATCGGACGTTGCCAGATGTTCACCTACATCCAGGTTTGATAATAAATTTTCTTGGGTAGTGATTACGAGGTCTAATATATTCCTGTCTCGCGTCGGCTGTTTTACGTGTTGAGTCAAAAAATTGTCCTGGATGAAGCTTGTCATTAGGCGTGACTCAGCATTTTTTCCGGTCAGGGTATTCCAGTCAATTAGGGGGAGGTTATAGTCACCTAGTAAAACTGTTTCGTCGGAATTAAGGGTTTTCTCTAGTATTTCATAAAAAATTGCATCATCGGCAACAGTTAGTCTCGGTGGTCGGTACGCTGTAGTGATATTTAAGTTCATGTTTTTTGTATTTATTTTGACGCACACTATTTCTGCATTACTTTCGGGGAGAGTCACCTCGACTGGGTTTAAGTAGGTTGCAACGTACATTGCAACCCCCCCTCTTTGTTTTCCATTGTTACGGTCTTTATGAATTTTTTTATATGGCTCTATGTGATATTCATGAAGTAGATCTTTATTTTTAAGGTTCAGATGTGTTTCCGTTATACAAATAACGTCAACTTTCTCATTTAATAACAGACATTTGAGTTCGTCTATTTTGTTTCTTATTGAGCAGGCATTTATGGATATTATTTTTATATCATTTCTCTCAGCATGCGCTGGATTTGTTTTTCTTATTGGTGAAGATGGGTTTGGGGTTGTGACTTGAAGCCGCGGCGGGTTGTCAAATTCATTCAGTTGGTTGGGTTGGCTTGGATGGGGTTGGGTGGGGTTGTTTAGTTTGTTTTGTGGTTCAGGTAGGTAAGTTTTCGCAACTTGTGGGCCATTGGGGTTGACGGTTTAGTTTAAATGGTTGTGATGGACTTGGAAGGGTTGGGCGGGGTTATTTATTTCTCTTAACTGTGCGGGTGGAGTTTGATTGGGTGGGGTTGTGGGAGGGCTTTTCCGAGAGAGAGAGAGAGAGAGAGAGAGAGGAGTGAGGAGAGAGAGAGGAGAGAGAGAGAGAGAGAGAGAGAGGGAGAGAGAGAGAGAGGAGAGAGAGAAAGAGAGAAAAGAGAGGAGAGAGAGAGAGAGAGAGAGAGAGAGAGAGAGAGAGAGGAGGAGAGAGAGAGAGGAGAGAGAGGAGAGAGAGAGGAGAGAGAGAGAGAGAGAGAGAGAGAGAGAGAGAGAGAGAGAGAGAGAGAGAGAGAGAGAGAGAGAGAGAGAGAGAGGAAAAAAAACGAATGTATACTATGTCTTAATTTACGATGTTTTACTATCAGCTATTAAAGGAACACACACACACACACACATATATATATATATATATATATATATATATATATATCCTATATCCTATATATACTCCATCGCTGAATTACGAACACCTAACAAAACTGATCAAATACATGTACCGTACATATCTTACAATGATATACAGCTACATATTATTAATTGTTTTAACTAGAGAAACCAATGTCAGTGATTTAATCAGTAATTACTAAATTAAATAGGTCATTTTATAGCGAAAGACATCTGTAAATATATGATAAATTTCGCCTCTCCTGGTGATATATATTTTCTATTCGCAAATATGTCCGACATTTTACCGAAAGGCTGAAATATATGTCATAAT
>CM064528.1:52427446-52482446 GCA_032716605.1 Paralithodes platypus
GAAGTAACTACTTATTTTCTTTCTGATATAACTATAGAAAATTCTTTCGGGGTTGTTTTACTTTGATTCGCAATATGTAACTCTAAGGGTCTTTTTACTTGCTTAATTAACTTTTTGGGCTTTGCGTCGCCCGACCAGAGCTCTACAAATTTCCACCCAGTTCTTCGTCATTTTGTGGAGGATTTTAATCTATCAATTAGCAAATTTTTTAGCAAGCAGGCAGTTTGCAAAAATATCTTTATTTCCACCATTTGGGCTTATCCCTATTATGGGCCTGGACGCCGTATTTTCGATGGTATGCCAGTCTTGCCACTGCTCTTTTAGGTAAGTGGTTTCCGATAACTTCCAAGATGTATTGTATGTTCGTTATTGTTAATTAAAAACCCCCCCCCGCTCCAGTCAGGTTCTTTAAACATAGCTCTAAGTTTTTATGAGAAGTTTGCTTTCTTGAAAATTAGGGCTTTTTTCGATGCTACCCACCACCCCTTTCGGTTCGTTACTAGTAAAGTTTCAAGTTGAAAGTTATCGTACGATGGTCGCTGTTACTGAATTCATCACCAAACATTCAAATTCTCTATTAATTCTTCTTTTGTTGCAAGTACAATGTCAAGAACGGCTTATTTACCACAGGGTCGGTGTTCGAACAAATTGATAAAGCGAACTCTCTTGCAAGTTCGTATCACACAAGAAGTGTCCGGAACAAGTGTGAAGTAAGACCGTATCGCCCCATTGGTCCACAGGTAAATTAAAGTCGCCAAAAATATACGGTATCTTGTCGAGTTACTTACATCCTGCAATTTGATTCATAAATTTCCTCGGTCCAGTTTGCACTGATTGACGCTGGAGGTCTGCTATATTAATGCAAGTATTATTTTTGTACCTTCATACTTATTCTTTATTAGCCCCACAAAAGACTGTGAGTCGACGTTCACAATTTGAGGTTGTTTTCGACAAGAGGGTCGGGTTTAAGACTTTCTTTGATATAAAATAAAACGCCACCTCCATTTTTATTTTATTCGGCTTTTCTCAAACATTACACTTAAAGGACCCCGGACAGTGAATACTCTGCTAAAAAGTCTCTATGCTACTGTATTGAGCCACTGATTCTGTCTATACCAATCACATCATAATTTTCAGTAAACAATAGTTCCTCCTAAATCTGAAATTTTATTGTCTGTTAGGTACGAGCGTTTGCACTAGCAAGAAAAACCTTTACAAGTTGCGGTTTTTAGAACTCACCAGAACGTTCTTTAAGCAAATTTTTGGTTCTGATCGGACCTCTATCATGTACTATTCATGGCTGGACATCGGTCCTCGGTCGTTTATTCCCTGGCGGTTTTGGAATTTGGGTCGTGTTGGTGGAGCTTTATCCAAATTCGGCGGTCTTGACAGGATTAGCATTTAATTCCTTCGCAGGTTGCCGCCCCTCGCCTGTCTTCGGTCCTCCTTCCTGGTTGTCCTGTGCTGGAGTCGATTTATTTCTTCTCCCGAAAAATCCTTCACCGCATCGTTGAGAAGACGCCCAAAACGTGCTGCTACCCACACTGAGTTCTAGATGAAACTTCCATCGTCCGAAAACAAAATAGTCAATCGTAGTTAGAGTGAACATTTGTCCCAGGTGGGTGAGAGAGAGTGTGAGAGGGGTGAGAGCGCCGGGAGAGGGTGAGAGTGGCAGAGAGCCGCCTGGAGAGGGCTGAGAGAGAGAGAGGAGTGTGACGAGGGTGAAGAGAGAGAGAGATGAGAGGGTTGGAAAGGGGGTTGAGAGGACGGAGAGTGAGGAGAGAGCGTGAGGGTGAGAGAGAGAGAGAGAGGAGGTGAGAGGTGTGAGAGGGTGAGAAGGGTGAGAGGATGAGAGTGTGAGGAGAGAGAGAGTGTGAGAGGGTGAGGAGAGAGAGTGAGAGGTGGAGAAGTGAGAGAGAGATGAGAGGGTGAGAGAGAGAGTGTGTCGCGAGAGGGTTGAGAGAGAGAGCAGAGAGAGTGTGAGAGGGTGAGAGAGGAGGGAGAGGGTTGAGAGAGAGGGAGAGGGTGAGAGTGCAGAGAGAGAGTGAGAGGGTGAGAGAGGGAGAGGGTTTGAGAGTGAGAGAGAGTGAGAGGGTGAGAGAGAGAGAGAGAGTGAGGGAGGAGGGTGAGAGTGAGAGAGAGCGCTGAGAGGCGTGAGACGAGAGGAGAGAGTGTGACGAGTGAGAGGGTTGAGAGAGACGGTGAGAGGGTGAGAGAGAGAGAGAGGGAGAGGGTGAGCGCGTGAGGAGGGTTGAGAAGAGTGGGGGAGAGGTGCTGAGAGAGAGAGGGGAGAGAGTGAGAGTGAGAGAGAGAGAGGGTGAGAGAGAGAGAGGTGTGAGAGGGTGAGAGACGAGAGTGAGAGGTGTGAGTGAGAGAGAGTGAGGAGGGTGAAGAGAGAGAGAGTGTGAGAGGGGTTGTGAGAGTGAGAGAGAGGGTTGAGAGGGGGGGGGGGGGGGGGAAACGATGTGAGAGGGTGAATGAGAGAGAGAGATGCTGGATGAGCTGAGAGGGTGAGAGAGAGTGAGAGGGTGAGAGAGAGGGAGAGGGTGAGAGAGAGAGAGTGAGAGGGTGAGAGTGAGAGGGTGAGAGTGAGAGGGTGAGAGAGAGGGTGAGAGTGAGAGAGTGAGAGTGAGAGAGGATGGAGTGAGAGGAGAAGGAGAGTGAGAAGGTGAGAGTGCCTCCACGGAGGAGCGAGAGTGTGTTGAGAGGTGGTGTGAGAGAGAGGGAGAGGGTGAGAGTGAGAGAGAGTGAGAGAGGACGAGGCCCCGTCCCCCGGAGATGCGGTGATGAGGGGTGAGAGAGAGAGTGAGAGGCAGGGAGACAGAGAGGTGTGAGAGAGAGAGCTGTGAGGCGAGAGAGCGTGAGAGTGAGAAGACTGGAGAGGGACGAGAGAGTGAGAGGGTGAGAGAGAGAGTGTGAGAGAGAGAGAGTGAGGGAGAGGGTGAGAGGGAGAGAGAGTGAGAGGGTGAGAGAGAGAGAGTGTGAGAGTGAGAGGGTGAGAGAGTGAGAGTGAGAGAGAGAGAGAGGGTGAGAGAGAGAGAGTGTGAGAGTGAGAGGGTGAGAGAGAGGGAGAGGGTGAGAGTGAGAGAGAGTGAGAGGGTGAGAGAGAGAGAGTGTGAGGGTGAGAGAGAGTGAGAGGGTGAGAGGGTGAGAGAGAGTGAGAGGGTGAGAGAGAGAGTGTGAGAGTGAGAGGGTGAGAGAGAGAGGGTGAGAGAGAGAGAGGGAGAGAGAGTGAGAGGGTGAGAGAGAGAGAGTGTGAGAGGGTGAGAGAGAGAGAGTGAGAGGGTGAGAGGGTGAGAGAGAGAGAGTGAGAGGGTGAGAGGGTGAGAGTGAGAGGGTGAGAGTGAGAGTGAGTGAGTGTGAGAGAGAGTGTCAATTTAGCCCAGCTCATCAGCACTGTCGTATGCAACAATATATTGTTGCATACGACAGTGCTGATGAACAATATATATTGTTGCATACGACAGTGCTGTAATATTGTTGCATACGACAGTGCTGATGAACATGATGAGCTGGGCTAAATTGACACTCTCTCTCTCTCTCACACTCACTCACTCTCACTCTCTCTCTCCCTCACTCTCTCTCTCTCTCTCTCACTCTGTCTTACCCTCTCACCCTCTCTCTCTCACTGTCTCACCCTCTCACTCTCACCCTCTCTCTCTCTCTCTCTTATTTAGTTTACTACTGTATTAATTTTACGGATAACTCTTTGGAAAAAACGTGATTTTTTCCGGAATTATTTTTCAGCAATTATGTTTTTCTTTTTCAAACACACACACACATACACCTCCCCGTGGCGTAACGGATAGCGCGTCTGGCTCACAACCAGAAGGTCCCGGTTTCGAGACCCGGACGGGGAAGAGACATTTGGGCAAGTCTCCTAACGGTGTAGCCTCTGTTTACCTAGCAGTATAAATAGGAACCTGGTGTAAGTGGACGAAGTTCATTCTGACTGGACGATTCCTTCCTGATTCCCATGACCACCATGAACACCAAAAACACCGGGACTGTGAAGTGGTACAATCATCAACGTGGTTTTGGCTACATAACTCGTGATGACAGTGAACAAGACATTTTTGTCCATTTTTCGGGAATTAAACACCAACATAACACTAAAAGATCCCTGGAAGACGGCGAAAAGGTGGAGTTCATCGTCAGAGTTGGAAGAAAAGGCCAAGAAGCACACGAAGTCACAGGACCAACTGGCAGCAGGACACAGGGATCTACCATCAAAACACCCAAGAAACAATACAGCAGAAATATAGAACATGACATTAATGCAAAAATTTATGCATGCGTTCAAGCTGCAGTGGCAATTGCTGGCTCAAATAAACATCAATTGAGTCTGATAATTCCACTGATACTTCACCACAATGACCTGCCAACAATCAAGATCCCTCTTGAAGCTCTGAAACCTCCCACTCAACATATAAGAAAGACAAAAACACCAAGGAAGGAGAACAAGCCAACTATTCAAGAAGAAGACGAGACAGAAGTGGACCTCCAGGATTATGCAGAAGAAGATGAAAAGGAAGTAGAAGAAGATGAATACGGAAGAAGAACACACTCCAACTCCTGTTCCATCTCCGAAAAACACCAGATCACGAATGAAGAATACAGAGAAAAAACAAGAATACCCAAGGGACCTACCAAACACTGATCACCTGGACTTCAAGAACCTCAAAAGCATCCTTACAAAAGAAGATGAAAAACGAATAACTCCAGACGTCTATGAGTGCATCAGAAGTTATGGAAACAGAAACAACAGGCTACTTTCTTCAGGGCTTTTCGAAATGAAGAAAGAAAAAAGAAACCCAACGATAACTGGAGATGGATGGAAGTGAAGGAGAAATATGACAACACTAAATACTGCCAAATTAATAACCTCCCCCCTATAGAATATAACACACAATGATAGCCAACACTATATCTCAACTGAAATGTTAAATAGACTCAAAATAAACTTTTAAATTCAGAATAGACTCAAATAATAACTCTTAACTTCATTAAAATAATGTAATATAGTAATACCTTTGGTGTATTACAGTTGCCCTAACCTTAATAAAGCAAGGTGGTGCCCACTAACTTTTAATCTACTACCTTTCTTTAATAATTTCCTACTTTACCTTCCTGACCAAAACCTCTACTTTTCCTCCCCCTTCCCCCGCTAGGGGAACTTAAAAAAAAAAAAAAAAAAAAAAAAAAAAAAAAAAAAAAAAAAAGGGGACGAAGTTGTGACGTCCCATCTGGGGTTGGTGATCGGTTACAAGGTGAGAGGGTATCGTCCTGGTTCAACCTAAGCTACTGGTCAGGGTTGGTGATCGGTTACAAGGTGAGATGGGTATCGTACTGGTCAACCTAAGCCTTCGGGTAAGACTGGTACCGTAGTGAGAATGGTATCGTACAGATTAACCTTCAGCCTTCGTTTCCAGATGTCGCCAATTGGCTAAAATACAGACTACACACACATCCACAGCCATTCCAACGATACATAAACACTTAACATGCATTTCACGCAATACATTCCCAGTTAAGGAGGCGCGATAATAATGAGCTTAGCTCGCATTGCGTGGAATAACAAGCAAGTGAATAACACACACACACCTATCTATCTATCTATAACTATCAGAATCTCTTACGAAAAATAATCTACCTTCAGTCTATACCCCGTGCCAAATAATCTACCTTCAGTCTATACCCCGTGCCAAATAATCTACCTTCAGTCTATACCCCATGCCAAATAATCTACCTTCAGTCTATACCCCGTGCCAAATAATCTACCTTCAGTCTATACCCCATGCCAAATAATCTACCTTCAGTCTATACCCCGTGCCAAATAATCTACCTTCAGTCTATACCCCGTGCCAAATAATCTACCTTCAGTCTATACCCCGTGCTAAATAATCTACCTTCCGTCTATACCCCATGCCAAATAATCTACCTTCAGTCTACTACCCCGTGCAAATAATCTACCTTCAGTCTATACCCCGTGCCAAATAATCTACCTTCAGTCTATACCCCGTGCCAAATAATCTACCTTCAGTCTATACCCCATGCCAAATAATCTACCTTCAGTCTATACCCCGTGCCAAATAATCTACCTTCAGTCTATACCCCGTGCCAAATAATCTACCTTCAGTCTATACCCCCATGCCAAATAATCTACCTTCAGTCTATACCCCGTGCCAAATTAATCTACCTTCAGTCTATACCCCATTGCCAAATAATCTACCTTCAGTCTATACCCCTGTGCCAAATAATCTACCTTCAGTCTATACCCCGTGCCAAATAATCTACCTTCAGTCTATACCCCGTGCCAAATAATCTACCTTCAGTCTATACCCCGTGCCAAATAATCTACCTTCAGTCTATACCCCGTGCCAAATAATCTACCTTCAGTCTATATCCCGTGCCAAATAGGTAGTCCAGAAATCCTGAACCTTAACCTCTGTAACTCGAAAAGGGCTGGAGCAAATGGGCTGTACATATCCACACCTATACCCTGGCTCACCCTTCCCAAATGGTAGAAATAATAGCTCGAATACCTTACTCGTTTGTGCGTTGTAGAGGTTAATGTGCAAGAGTTTTGGCCTACTTAATTGAAATAAGGTATAGTATTCGACACCAATATAAGGAACTTCAAACTGGTGTATAATTAAGGGGGGTGACAATTTTTGTTTTCTCTCTTTGGGTTGTATCCATTCGGTCCCATTCAGCCTACTGGTTTAAGACGTTTATCCCCATCCAGGTGTCGATATATACCTGCGAGCGATAGCGAGCCATCATATATTGGATAATGAGTTAAGACAGCTGGTTAAATTTTTACGCTTTTCGATAGAAAAATTTCTCCGGCGAAGCCAGATTTCTTCATAAAATGCTGGCTCGCTATCGTTCGCCAGGAAAAAATCGACACCTGGATGGGGACAAATGTCTTAAAATAGTAAGCTGAATGTGGCCCAATGGGTACAACCAAGAAAGAGACAAATGTAGGTGACCCCCCTTAACAGAGTGCAAGAGTGTATGATACCTGCGTCGTGCCCTGGGATTTATACGATGCTTGCTTAATTTAATTGAAGCCACGTTAAGGGGAGGTATTTAGTTTGTTCCCTACTTTTTCATCAAGCTTAAAATTACATCCCCTAGACCCCTTTCAAGATAAATTTGTACATTTTTCGGTAGAAAAATGTCCAGGCCGGAGGCCGGTTGCTCTTAAATTACAGGCTCGCTATCGCTCGCCAGGAAAAAATCGACACCTTAACGGCACGAAAGGTCTTAAAATTGACAGAAATGGGGCAAAATGTCTTAAAATATCCAAACTACTAGGGCGAAGGTCTTAAAATCTCAAAAGCAATGGGGCTAAACATGAGGGAGAAAGGGGTCCAGACAAAAATCCCTCAAGTGGATATCTCCCCTTAATACTATGCTTAACTCATTTTGTACCGGCGACGTCTTTATATTCTAGGTATATTTAGACGATTTGGTGCAGTTTAGGAAGGATCTGTGTAGTCAAAAAGGTTAAGTGAGATGGCCTATTAATTGATGAAGGCCCTTTTTAAACTGAATAAAATCGTCGAATAGTAGCCAGAATAAAGTTTAACCCTTTCGCTGCGGGTGACATTCCGGAATGTCCTGGCAATTTGCAGCAATTTCCAGGCTTTAAAAGCCTGTAAAAACCGTACAAATCGAGTGTCAGTGGGCGGGAGCGTGAGGGCCCACCTCCGATCCTCAGAGCAGCCAGCGGCCCACTGAGGTAGACTGTGTCTCGCGCGGGTCTCTCACTGCCTCTCACAACAGTGTTGCCAAGCAGCGGATTGCTAACAAATAGCGGGTTTCCCGTGTTTCTATGGCACCGCTGCGGGTGAACCAGGCCACCTACGAGGCCCGTTCTGGTCTCATTTTGAAGCTATTTTCGCCTAGTTTTCGGCAGAATACAGTTCATTTAATGCAGATGCTTGATTTATCATTCAAGAGTGCCTGAATATGCCCTAAATAGCTCAAAACACCCCGCAGAGAAAGGGTTAAAAGACGTCGCGGTAGAGAAGGGGTTAACTAATTTTAGGTAACTCAAAAAATACAAATATCCCGCAACCACTGTACTACCCATTTGACGTCTGGGAGTGTTGGTGGTGTAATGCTTTAGAATTTAGATGCTTATGTTCTGGGTGTGGTGTCCCGAGTTCGAATCCCGGGAGGACCATAAGCTTTCATTAGTTTATTCAAGTACATTGGGGTTTGTAATTGATGATTAATGTTGAGAACGGGGTGTTACTTATACTGTAGCGTAAAATAATCGTTGGTGGAGAAGTGTAATAAACCCACCATGTGAATTAGACTATCACCTGGTTCTTTCAAGGTGAACTAAGGTTGCTATTCTATTGTACAGTCGGCCTAATAAATAATGTCTCGGCACTAAGTATTATAGGTTTTGATCAATAATTGGTATCAGCAATATCTAAGCTTCATTTCTTCATATCGAGTGAAATATACAAGCATGTTCCTACACTTACCCACCCTATTAAACATCTGACAGACATTAATATAGCACAGAGCAAGCCAAACGTAATGACAGCTGGGACATGACTTATTAGCGCGTACCACCGTACGTCCGTGGTAGTACAGTGGTTAGCACGTCGAGTGGTGATGGCAGCAATTTTAATTGTTGTCATAATAATAATGTGAATACATCGTTTATTAAATCAAATTATCCATCGGACGATTCATGCAGGCTACCGTTTATCTATACAAATGTAAAGGAAGACAGTGACCGGTCAACTCAACCAGTAGACCATTTCAACCAGTAGCTCTCAACCAGTGCCAAATCAACCAATACGGTTAGGTTAGGTTAGTACTATATTTTGGTACTGGTTTGGTTGGTCTGGGTTAATTTGGCACTGGTTGAGAGCTACTGGTTGAAATGGTCTATAACCGAATTCTGGGCCACCCTGTAGGCCTATGCATGTTTTTTTTTGTTTTTTTTTTTTTGTAAAAGGGCAGTTAGTTAGTTTTTTTGGACCCCTTCTCCCTCATGCTTAGCCCCTTTAGTTTTGAGATTTCTAGACGTTCAGCCCATTAGTTTGGCGATTATAACAAGTTTCGCCCCATTTCGTTGTCAATGGGCTTATATATTTGCTCTTTTATGTATATTTAAAAAACAAATTTAGTTTCCCCCTAGACCTCCATCAAACTTTAAAAAAACCATCCATTATATCTTCCTTCTAGATTAAAACCATCCATTATATCTTCCTTCTAGATTAAAACCATCCATTATATCTTCCTTCTAGATTAAAACCATCCATTATATCTTCCTTCTAGATTAAAACCATCCATTATATCTTCCTTCTAGATTAAAACCATCCATTATATCTTCCTTCTAGATTAAAACCATCCATTATATCTTCCTTCTAGATTAAAACCATCCATTATATCTTCCTTCTAGATTAAAACCATCCATATATCTTCCTTCTAGATTAAAACCATCCATTATATCTTCCTTCTAGATTAAAACCATCCATATAATCTTCCTTCTAGATTAAAACCATCCATTATATCTTCCTTCTAGATTAAAACCATCCATTATATCTTCCTTCTAGATTAAAACCATCCATTATATCTTCCTTCTAGATTAAACCATCATTATATCTTCCTTCTAGATTAAACCATCCATTATCTTCCTTCTAGATTAAAACCATCCATTATATCTTCCTTCTAGATTAAAACCCATCCATTATCTTCCTTCTAGATTAAAACATCTCTTCCTTCTAGATTAAAACCGCCTTATATCTTCCTTCTAGGATTAAAAACCATCCATTATATCTTCCTTCTAGATTAAAACCATCCATTATATCTTCCTTCTAGATTAAAACCATCCATTATATCTTCCTTCTAGATTAAAACCATCCATTATATCTTCCTTCTAGATTAAAACCATCCATTATATCTTCCTTCTAGATTAAAACCATCCATTATATCTTCCTTCTAGATTAAAACCATCCATTATATCTTCCTTCTAGATTAAAACCATCCATTATATCTTCCTTCTAGATTAAAACCCATCATTATATCTTCCTTCTAGATTTAAAACCCTCCATTATTTCTTCTTCTAGATTAAAACCATCCATTATATCTTCCTTCTAGATTAAAACCATCCATTATATCTTCCTTCTAGATTAAAACCATCCATTATATCTTCCTTCTAGATTAAAACCATCCATTATATCTTCCTTCTAGATTAAAACCATCCATTATATCTTCCTTCTAGATTAAAACCATCCATTATATCTTCCTTCTAGATTAATTTGTAAATGTTTTCGGTATGGCCGGTTCTTCCAAAATGTTTTCGGTAAGGCCGGTTCTTCCAAAATGTTTTCGGTATGGCCGGTTCTTCCAAAATTACAGGGTCACTATCGATCGCCAGGGAAAAAATCGACACCTAAATAGCACGAAAGGTTTTAATATTGAAAAATAAATGGGGCGAAAGGTCTTAAAATCGACAAACTAATGGGGCAAATATCTTGAAATCTGAAAACTGATGGGGCTAAACATGAGGAAGAAGGGGATCTATAAAAACGACCCATCTCCCCTTAACCCTTTCAGTACCAGCGAAGTCTGTCATATTATAATCTAGTTATATTTAGACGATTCAATGCAGCTTAAGAAAGACCTGTGGTAGTTAAAAAGGCTCGATTGAGATAGTTCGGAACCTTATTACTGACAGAGGTCCTTCCTAAACTGAATAAAATCGATTAATGGTAGTCAGATGTCGACGGTGCAGAAGGGTTAAGGGAAGATGAGTCGTTTTTCTGGTCCCTCTTCTCCCTCATGCTTAGCCCATTTATTTTCAGATTTTAAGACGTCCGGCCCATTAGTTTGGCGATTTTAACACCTTTCGTTCCATTTCGTAGTCAATTTTAAGACTTTCGTGCCATTTAGGTGTCGATTTTTTTCCAGACAAGCGATAGCGAGCCTGATATTTTAAGAGGAACCGGCCTTCGGCCGGTATAAATTTATCTTAGAGGGGGGTCTAGGCCTCTAGGGGGTGTTTTTCTAAGCTTGATGGAGGTCTAGCGAAGAAACTAAGACACATAGGAATAAATTCATTAATAGACCAAAAAACAGCCATCTCCCCTTCATGTATGCGTATGTGTGCGTATGTATGTGAATCTTTTTGTATGTTTGTTCTGTGGTCGTGAATATAATATTACCATTATGTATATATGTTTATCCATATATACAGTACCTATGAGAGCTTCTCAGGCTTGAGCAAGAAGCATTGTCTCCTAAGTGGCATCAGATATTTGGTGGGTCATACCTATCTACACTCCAACTTACAGCTCAATATGTGAAGCACTTAGAGCTGCACCAACTTACAACTCAATATCTCAAAAATACAGCTACAAATCCCAAGCTTCTGATCAAGTGCCCACCTCTGATCCACAGCAAGAACAACAACAACAACAACAATTAGAACAACAACAACAAATGAGTTGATGATTCATAAGCCTTCTTCTTTGAGGGATAAACCCGCCTGACACCACTTAGCACGGTAATAAGTGTAGGGTGTGCCTGTGTGGAGGGTGGGTAACGTGTGTACCTTGAATGTGGGAGGCTTGGAGTTCCATACCCTCTTGTTGAATGTCTATAACGTGCATCCCCATGGCCTCCCAACACCTCTCTACAATGGCAGACGTTAGAGGTGCAGTAGACCAGTGTCACATTTTCAATGTGAATGCTAGCAGGTGATCAACATAATCATACAGGTTACAGACAACACTCACAACCACTAAAGCAGTACAGTTACAGTCACGTTGTACTTCATACACTACCCTTGTATCCTACACACAACATTAGATTTAGAGCTTGAGTCACAGGCTAAATAAACCGCTTCCATGCGGTGTGAGGAATGTCTGTATCTGTAACCAGACCACCCTCGGTCAGATAGAGTTAAACCAAGTTATTGAATGAACAGTGAAGGTAACAGTAGGGCCGGACCGTTACTTTCACTTACCGTTAATAGGAAGTGAGAGGGTAAGTTTTTATAGTGTGTAACCTTGAGGCTGCAGTACAATAACACCTTGTACACAATATAAGGATGTTACCTGCTGTTTACAGAGGGTATAAGGAACAACAGTTTATCATTTATAGTGTGTAACCTTGAGGCTGCAGTACAATAACACCTTGTACACAATATAAGGATGTTTACCTGCTGTTTACAGAGGGTATAAGGAACAACAGTTTATCATTTATAGTGTGTAACCTTGAGGCTGCAGTACAATAACACCTTGTACACAATATAAGGATGTTTACCTGCTGTTTACAGAGGGTATAAGGAACAACAGTTTATCATTTAGGGGGGAGGGGGGGACGTCATAATGGTCATTGATAATATAGGTTGTGAGAATTCTCCCACAACCTATATTATCAATGATATATGACGTATACCCCTCCTCCCCCCATAATGATAGATGATTAGGATGATATACTACTACTACTACTAATACCACTTCTCCTTCTCTTACTACTACTACTACTAGACTACCGGTAGGGGGCAGCTCTGACTATGTTGTGCTTTGACAGACCTCCTCATACTTCTCTCTGTTTTACTATGCCGAAGTGAGATCGTGATATATGGATAATATATTCGTATGTGTGAAGCCCTGGCGGACATAATGATGTGGTGACTGTGATGATGGAGATATTGTGAAGTTAATAGTGACTACAAACTGTTATCGGGTATGAGGTGGTGTTGTTGAGAAGTGTCATGGCGGCGGGAATTATCCTCCATATTTATTCCAAATTCTCCCTGCCCAAACAAAAAACGACTGTGATGAGAACTTGTGAGTAATACCGCCGAACAGTACTGATATATTTTAAATGTAGTGTGGTGTAGAGTATTAGTTAATAACGGACTATAATAACTCTACACACTGAAATAGTTGCGCCTGCAGACTAAACCCGCTTTCTGTTACGAAAATGTGTGAATTGCGGAATATAACTAGTGACAACTGAAATAATCCGTAAACATGGCGGATACCGAATTTATAGTAAACAGTGTTCTGTGCTTTCTAAACTCGGGAAAAAATGACGGTAATTCTGCATAACTACTACTCCTGTTATTTTAGGTTTTATTTATTTTATTTGTGTATTTTAATGGTTAGTAAGTGTGAATTATATTGTTAGAACGTGAGGAAAGCACTATTTATCAGCATTTGCATTGTTAATTGAAATTCAGATACCCAAACAATTTAAGAGTTTACTCGATTTAGTCAACTTTAAAAAGACATTAGCCTAACCTAACAACCTTACCTAACCTATCCTAGTATTATGGGTGGGGGCTGCCGCCCCCACACCCCCGCTAATTGTTTATAAACTATAAAAATATTGATGGATAAAGTCTATGGTGTTTACTCTGCAATCTTCAGGTGTGGCTGTCGATAAACAGGAAAATACCAATAAAATTTACTGACTTTTTGTAGGTGAAGCTCCACTCTAATTGGCTACTAATATCAGGGAGGAGCCTCCAAGGAGGCTAGAAGTAAACATAGTGTCCTGGACTGGCAGTACAAAATAACTCTGATAATGTTATAGGGGAGTGAAAATCAAATTGACAAAATAAGAAAAGTAGCCCTTATCCGCACATCAGTAAGGTCCCCTGAGTAAGGTAAGAGCGAAAAAAAATAATTCCACGAGACAGGAATCCCGTAATCGAGGAGTAGTTGTTCTGCAGAATACCCAAAATGACTATCCATACGAAACTCTCTTTGACATTATCAATTCTTTTTACTATTATGAAGAAATAAAAAAAGCCAAAGAATTGCTGTGTGGCATCTTGAGTGAAGATTTGTGCTGGAGAAGAGATCCTGAAAAAAAAACGAAAAGAAGTGAAAGATCTAATTGAGCTTCATGATCGAATCACCAAAGCAAAGAAGCCTGTGAGGTTTGTGACCGAATCGCACAACAGAATGCCCCCTATCGGACTGGAAAAACTTGGTCCTCTGTTGCTAAATCTATCAGAGGACACAGCTTTGATTAAGGAACTTTTGCCAAAGATATTAGACATAAAAACGGAGGTTATAATACGGCTGACACCCTACGACACCTAAAAATTGACTTTGCTGATTTAAAGTATAAGTTCACCAGTGCTGTATCAGGAATGGATGAAGCAGTACGAGACATGACAGTGAATGATGCTAATGTTTTGGATGACATGGCTTCTCTCCGTGACGTCATAGAACATCCAGGATCACCTCCTCCACAACATGAGGAACGGAACTTCAACAACGACGTTAACAACACCAGAAATTACGCAGAAGCGCTGATAATTAGTAGTTCGACACCTAGTGTGAGGAACGGACGAGGTACTTTGGAAGCTGCGAGAGAGGAGAGCGGAAACGTAACGGGAAGCAGAAGTGAGGTGAGGAGAAGAAGCAACGAGAGGGAGAGGCGGACGGTGGAGAGCAGTGCTGGAGATGATGGTGGTGATGCTGACTTATTTCCCAACATGAGGAGGACGGGTGCGGGGGGGGGGGGGACGCCCGGTGCGGGGGGTGGGGGGGGGGCAGAGAAGCTGGCACGGTAGGACGGAGCAGAGGTGTGGATGTGCGGAGGGAGACTACCCGGCCTGGCATCCTATCGTCCCGTGTCACTAGAAGAAGTACGGGTGCTGTGTCAAAGGGCAACTTACGGCCCCCTGTAGCTGGGAGCCCTGGGGACCCCCTTACCCCATCCCACCAGCGTCAACTATCACCAGGGAACGACGGATGGACGCTGGTAAAGGGTAGGAAGCGAAACCAGGACTACCAAAGGAAGGTAACAACTGGAGTGAAAGGTTCCAAAAAGAGTGATGGCTTGTCATTTAACCTCTGAAGTGCGCATGGGGGTAATTGGAAACGTCCCCCTGTGCTGACGTATTTGAGGTGTTTCCGTCACTAAAATATTCATTGTGCCATTAATAGCATTAATACTTATCCATATGCGCCTATTATGGGTTGATTATAAAGGTATTAACCTGAAACAACAATAAAACGAGTGAAAACAGCGTTTGGATGGTCAAAATCGGAGATATAGCCCGCGAGTTGTATAATGTATGGGTGAGGCAATCTGCTTTCCCCCCGCCAATTTCCCCAAGGCCACTGAGACACGTCGATCGCTACTCTCTCTCTCTGTCTCTTGCACTCGCTTGCTATCAGTGATGACCACACCCTCCAATCGGATTTCTAATGTTAGCACGAAAATATACCTCAGAATAAGGGAATAACACGCAAAATAGGTGATAACTGAAGGAGAGGAGGAAAGTGGGGAAGGAGGGGAGGTAGAGGACTGAGATTTTGCATGGCCCAGGGGCCAAAATAAAAATAAAAAATAATTTTTTTTTTTTTTTTTTTTTTTTTTTCGATGTCAAAAGTTGATTTTTTTTTTCTCTGACTCTTAAGAGTCTCCCCGCAGTGCGCCGGGGGAACTCTTAAGAGTCTCCCCGCAGCTCCCGGGTTAAAGGTGCTGCAAGATCAATTGATGTTTTCATTGGAAGAGTTGACAACGATGCAACGGAGAAAGACTTACAAGATTATATTAAGGAGGTATTTAAAATAGAAATTATAGCTTTAAGTAAATTAAACATTAGATCCTTTGATCATCAAGCTTTTAAAGTAACGGTAAAACTATCAGAGAGAGAACAATTATTTAATGAAGCATTGTGGCCTGAAGAAATAGTAGTGGACAAGTTTGTTAATAGGTCCCGAGGACTTGAGGCACAAGCTAGTACATAATTAGTATTTACCATTTAGATATTCTTCACGTTTATATTTTTTAGTTATTTCTTTTTTAATAATGGCTTCTGATTGTATAAAAATATGTTCTTATAACTGCTGCTCTTTAAAGAAGAATATTGATTTAGTCAGAAACTTAGCATCTTCTGGCTATGATTTTATTTTTTTACAGGAAACTTTTTTAACTGACGACAAACAAATATAAATATATTTGGGCGCAATGTGGCATTTATCAATATTTATCTGAATAGTGACGTATGGAGAGCTGAAACTTTAAATAAATATTTAGAGTCCTTATCAGTAGAGGAGGACCATACCAGCAATATTACGATGCTTTTTCTGATAGGGGACTTCAATGCCGACCCTTTCTCAGGTAGAGCCTGGCGAAATTTGTCAGAATTTATGAATAGAAACTCACTGAGGTGTTATGATGTGGATATATTGGATAATGACTCCTATACATTTGTTGGATATGGGGATTCCGTCACCAGATGGCTGGATCATGTAATAGGCAAGGTGCACAATCATATTAAAATTAACAACATACAAATACTTCAACACATTATAGGATCGGACCACTTGCCAATGGAAGCTACTTTAAAATTTACTAGGGGAGGTCAACAAATTAAAGATTCTGGCTTACTTGCTGACAATAATCAAACTCGTGTTAACTGGCAAAAGTTAAGCATGCAATAAATTAATCATATTAATCAGAGGGTTTGACAATCTTTTACAAGATTTTTTATTCCTTCCCTATTCATGATTGCCATAGGTTAGGGTGTCGGGATCCCAATCATCTAAGAAGGATTGATACATTGTATTCACTAATCACGACCAGCATTGTGAGCGCTAGTAGAGACTATGCACGTGCTAATATTAAAAGAACAAGTATAAACTGATACCAGGTTGGAACCGGTGTATTAAGGCTAAACACACTATTGCCAGGGAGAAATTCTTAACTGGGTGAGGAATGGCAGGATACGAGGAACAGATATTCATAGAGATATGTTAGACCGTCGGAAGGAATTTAAAAAGGCACTAAATGAATGTAAAATTAACGAACAGAGAGAGATTTGTAATTCAATAACGGAAAAGTTTTTATATAAGAATAAGAGTGAATTTTGGAATGAAGTAAAAGAAAGAAAGGGTGTAAAAAGGTTATCAAGTGTTATAAATGGCCAGAGTGGCAATTCTAATAACTAAAGTATTTAAAGAAAAATTCTTTTAAGTCAACCTCCAAATAATCCTAAACGCTGAGCGAGACTTCTTAAATGATATTAAGCAAGCGTGGCCTGAAGGTAGAAAAATGCGTTTAAAGATCTCTAGTCACACTATAAAACAATTGTTAATGCGTCTTAACTCTGGTGAAGGTCATGATTTTATTCACACAATTTTTTAAAGAATGCCTCTTGGTCTTTTTTGGAAAATATTGCTAATTTTTAAATACTTGTTTTATTCACTGCTATCTCCCTGGTGACTTGCTGAAGGGTACTATTACACCTATTATAAAAGACAGTAGGAAAAATATTACAGAGTCAGATAATTACAGACCCATTATGCAGTCCTCATGCCTTTTAAAACTATTTGAATTATTTATTTTAGATATTTTATCTGAAAAAGTGGTTCTCAACTTTAGACAATTCGGGTTTAAATCAGGGTCTTCAACCACAGATACTTGTTTTATTCTTAAAGACATTATGAAAAAATACTCGAATTGTAAGAACAATGCAGTAGCTACATTTATTGACCTAAGTAAAGCTTTTGATAGGGTAGACCATTTTATTTTAGGGAACAAATTATTAGAATTGTCACTACCAGTAGATGTAATATTAATTTTAATGCATTACCTAAGGAATCAGAAAGCGAATGTAGTATGGCAAGACTCTTATAGCAACTATGTTTATGTTGAGAAAGGTGTGAGGCAAGGTGTGAGGCAAGGTGTGAGGCAAGGTGTGAGGCACCCTTTCTATACAATTTATACATGGACAAAATTATAAATGAAGTGGCTGGTACTAATGCAGGATGTAAATATGGAGATGTGAGATGCAACATATTAGCCTACGCTGATGATATAGTCCTCCTGGCTGATTCTTTTCAAGATATGGATATATTATATAGCAAATTATGTTCTTGTATTGATCAACATTTACTTAAAATTAACAGAGATAAATCTAAATGCATGATATTTACTACCAATAATAATCAGCAGACGCAGAGCATTGAGCTGAACGGAGATACCTTGGAGGTGGTGAAGGGATTCAAATATCTGGGCCACAATATTTTGTTTAATTTTAAAGACTCAGATGACATAACTTTTAGAATAAATAATTTGTATGGATCTTTTAATAGTATTTTTAGAAATTACAAACAAGTGAACAAAGATACAATGTTATTTCTTTTTAATTCTTACTGTCTACCAGATTATGGACTTCCCCTATGGAATCACGACAGTTCTTTTAATTCTAATGGTTTTAAAGCATTTTCAGTTGCATTTAATAAATCCCTTAAGCGTATTTGTGGCGTACCTCCCTACGCCAGCAGCCATATCACGGCAGCTCGATGCAAACAATTGCTACTCAATCATCATACAGCATTAGTTCAAGCACGATACTGCAAAAGAGTATTAAGGTCTCAAAATCCTATAATTAGGCATAATATTCCTATTATTAAAGAAGGTTTCATGGTTCAAAATGTGGTAAATTTGTTTCGAAAAACTTATAATGTAGATGTACTAGGAGAAAATCTATATGTTTTGAGAGCCAGGATTGAGTGGGTACAAGGGCATGAGGACAGGCGAGGTCCATGTTTCTATTATGGGTTTTAGCTCTTGAAGGGCGTAACTATTATTTTTTAACAGCGGTTATATGCAACAAATACGTTTTAGAAATTGCATTTTAATTGAATTCGATAATTTCATTATCGCATAACTTCCATCCTCATAATTGAGTTTTGAATGCATATATTTTTTATAATATTTTATTTGATGATTTTATCCTGACTATCAGAAGCTAATATTGTAAATAGTTTGTATATATGAAATAATGTTTAATGTTTAATACATTTTGATTTAACTTTACTATAATTTTTATTGGATTATGTAATGTGTGTGTTTTGTACTGTGTACTGTACATATGTATTGCGAAATAAAGGAATTGATTGATTGATTGACTACTACTACTACAAATACATTGATTTTTATTTAATATTTTTCATACATTTCATGTTACTACTACTACCATCACCACCTCCACCATCACCACCACCACTACCATATATTTAATATTGTACACATACTAAATTTCACAAGCATCAGATACTACTATTCTACACCATGCAACTTCAATCCAGTCTCCTTCCTATGCGACCCTCTGCCACTGCTGCCTCGTAGTCTACTTCTGCCACCGTCACTGGTTGTGGTGCAGACCTTGTTCCCCGCAGGCATAGTAGTGCTGATCTGAGCAATGAGAAAGATAGACGGCATCTCATCCAGGCTACGACGTGGCTCCTAGGCTGTTGCTTCTTCTCTGCGATGATCTCTGCTAGCCTTGAATTGAAGCACTGGGCCCTGGGTCCCATCCCTCCTGATGTGGTGAAGACTAGTGGGGTAAAGCTGCCATGTTCGACATGTAAGATCCTTTCTCCATATGTCCTGTGCCTTTGTCTCTAATTTCCTTTCCGGCCGTTCCATAGCTGCGGTTGTGGACGGCCATTGTTCACTTCCTCACCCTATAAACTCCGGTGTTCCTCAGGGCTCTGTCCTATCTCCTATTCTCTTTCTAATTTTTATAAATGATCTCCTTAACTGTACCTTAATTCCCATCCATTCATACGCAGACGACTCAACCTTACACTACTCCATTAGTTTTTCAGAACGCCCCAGCCAGCCAGCAATCCCTCAACGACAAACGTAAAGAAGCCATAGAACTCTTAAATTCTGATCTAAATACTATTTCCAATTGGGGCAGAGAAAACCTTGTTAACTTTAATGCTTCCAAAACCCAATTTCTCCATCTATCTACCCGTCAGGATCTCCCAGCGGACTATCCCTTATTCTTCAACAATACAAAAATCAACCCTTCATCTTCTCTCAATATTCTTGGTGTCTCTTTTTCTTCTGCTCTCATTTGGAAGGACCATATTACCAGTCTTGCTAAGGCAGCCTCCCAGAAGCTGGGTGTGCTCAACCGCCTTAGGGGGTTCTTTTCCCCTGCACAGCTTCTTGCTCCGTACAGGGGCATAGTGCGCCCTTGTATTGAGTATTGTTCACATGTGTGGGGAGGTTCCTCTCACACCGCTCTCCTAGACAAAGTTGAAAGGAAGGCCTTTCGTATCATTAACTCCCGTCCACTCACCAACTCTCTGCAATCTCTCTCTCTCCGCCGCAATGTTGCATCTCTCTCGCTATTCTATCGCTACTATAATAATCAGTGTTCCTCAGAGCTATCCCAGTGCATACCACCTCCTTTACGTAGGGCACGTGGTACCCGTCTTGCAACTCAATCCCACCCCTACTCTGTGCAACTCTCCAACCCAAGAGTGAAACGTTACTCTCAAACTTTCTTCTACTCAACAGCTGAGCTCTGGAACTCTCTCCCAGAATCAGTCTTTCCCTCTTCCTATGACTTAAATTGCTTCAAACTCCGTGTGTCCAGGCATTTTGGCTCGAACGTCCCTTGATTTTGGCCCTGTCACTCTTTCAACTATGGGGGAGGCACTCGCTATAGGCAGTTATGCCTTTTGCCTCCCTCAATCACATAGAAAAAAAAAAAAAAAAAAAAAAAATGTCCTGACCTTCTCTCGTTCGTTCCTCTTGTGTGCAGCCTCCAGAGACAGCTCGCTGTAGCTGTGGACCATTGGGTCAAATACTCTTATGTCAAAGAACGCTCGCTGTGCATTTGTCCAAAAGCCTCTTGCACTAACGTCCAATCTTGCTTCAGTGGATGTGTTGGCCGTCCTGTGCTGCATGATCTCTCCATCCAAGGGAATGAGTGATGGTTCGCTCACCACATCTCTACACACCTCCCTGAGCATGTTCGCTGTTACATCTCTTACTTCATCGTGCCTGATGCTGATGAATCCTCCTTTCTTACATATCATGGTGTGGTCTGTATCGTTGATGGTCCATCGATCGGGCAGTCCTTCAATCGGCCAATCATACCTCAGTGCAATAGCATCATTAAATTCTTGTTTGTTGAGATTGAAGCTTTTTGCCTTGATTGGTAGTGTTGTCAGCCAATTTGAAGCGCCCGTTTCTTGTGCTATTTGTAGTTTTCTTGTTTGTCTCAGGTGAAGTTGTCCCATCAATTGTGCCAGGTCATTTTTCTGTGAGTTTTGCCTCTCTGACGTGATGGTCTTTCTGATGTTGTAGATGTCTGCCTGGTCTACTTCACCGTCAGAATCTTGTGCTATGATACGGTCAGTGAGAGATCCTGTTATCTTTACTGAGTTCTGGTATTCCGTTACCGCCCTCTTCACTGGGTCGATGATTCCCATCCCTCCCAACCTAGGAGGCAGTGCGAGCAGCTCCCTCTCTGTATCATTCGGGGTGTGCAACTTTATCCACGCTGGGATGAGTTTGTCTCTGATGGCATCTTCCAGCGGTTGAAGTAATGCGCTCACATTTGGAACGGTTCTCATCAAGTAGGTCCAGCGATGTTTGACCCCATATGTGAATGCCGAATACGCGGCCTGTGGTTCCGTCTTTGCAATATTGGCCAGTTTCTCAATTTCTTTTACCCATTCTCTGACCTTCTCCTCTATGTATTTGTTCTTGAACTCTTCCGTGCCGATCACCGCCCCAAGGTGACGCTGTCCGTCCTTTGTTACTACCACTTCACTACCGCTGAAAGCTTCTACCGCCCTTTCATAATGTTCTGTTTTTACTATTAGTATTGACTTTCTGGCATTTGGATGGTACCCTATTTTTGGTCCTACCTCTGATATTTGCTCCCACCAGTGCTTGAGATTGTTGACTTTTCCCGCTCCTGTGAGATCGTCTGCATAGGCCACCTGCTTTACTTGCGTCGCCTCATGGCTTGTTAAGGTTAGCAACACTGAGAGACCTAAGGCGTACATTGCCATTGCTACTGGGTCACCTTGTGTGGTTCCTTCCATTGATTTCAGAGGTGTTCCCCTTCGTGTGTTCTGGTTGTTTACTATGAAGAGGTCCGCAGGCTTTTTATAGGTGTTCTCTACATAGGTGGCAAAACTGGGGCATTTTACTTTGATGTTATGTATTGCCGTCTTTCTGTTGATGGTGTTAAAGGCGTTTGTTGCATCCACTAGCAGCACAGCTTCACAGTCCACTTGCTCATATATTTTCTTATGGCATGAATTGCTGCCTCTCCCCCTGCTTGGTGGCCGGCACACACTTGGAGATTACCGGCCGCTGACCGCACATCGTCTTTCACCACTTCCATTATGCATTTTCCGATGATTCTTCTCAGCACTTCACCCACTCCTACTGGTCTGCATCCTGGATTCTTGTCTAAAGGTATTAGGCGACAAGCTGTGCAAGCCTTCAAATGTTGACAATTTTGGGTGGTCATCTTTCTTGCAAGAGCTGCCAGAGCCCTACATAAGTCTGTTGCTGCTAGTCCGAAGATTGCTCTACTCAGGATTGTCCTCCAGCCGTTTGCATCCAGCCCTGATGGGCCTGCACTGCCTTGTGTCCCTAGAGCCTTTTTCCAAATCATTTCGCCTGTGATTTGTTCGTATATGACGGTGTTCGGTGGTATATAATCACCCTCTAGCCTCTGACTCTCATGGACACTAGGTTGTGGATGTTTCTCTTTCAACATTTGGATGGTTTCTCTTGTGATAGGCAGCAACCCACTAGCTGCCTCCTTTGTCAGGGACCTTATTGCAGGTGCCACTTTTCCTTGCCTCATCTGGTCGCCGAATCTCCTGGCCTCGTCTTCATTGTTTTTATTTTTTTGCCGCCGCCTGCCTAGTCTCCCTTGTAATGCTCTGGCTTCATTGAGTAAGTCATCCATCTTGTTCTCATTCCATAATTTCATTCTTCTTGTTAGCGCAGTCACATTTTCGCCTTGATTAGATTTGTGGTGAGTTTTTTGCAAGAAGAGATGTGGAATGCTGAAAATTATCTTGAGAACATACGGGGCTAAAGATGTGTCATAGACATAGTTATAAATGAGCTTTGTCATATCGTTCAGCATGTTGGTGGTGGCACCACATTTTGGAGGGTTGAAAAAGTTGTGTGCAGACCAATATACTATTTCTGAGTACATCCTACTACTACTGCTACTACTACACTACTAATACTACTAATACTACTCTACTACAAATACGACTAATGCTGCTACTACTACACAGTTTTTTTTTTTTTTTTTTTTTTTTTTATTAAAAAACACTCAGTCTGTGCATCCCCTCTTTGGACCCTAGACCAGGTCAGAATAGTCATCAAAGCGCCTGACTTCGTTGTCATTCAGCTACTTCCTATTCCGGGGTAAGCACTCAGACTCATCATCGTGGATTACTACTACTACATTGATTTTTATTTAATATTTTTCATACATTTCATGTTACTACTACTACCATCACCACCTCCACCATCACCACCACCACTACCATATATTTAATATTGTACACATACTAAATTTCACAAGCATCAGATACTATTATTCTACACCATGCAACTTCAATCCAGTCTCCTTCCTATGCGACCCTCTGTCACTGCTGCCTCGTAGTCTACTTCTGCCACCGTCAGTGGTGCTACTATATAATCATGCCGTATATAATAATATTATTAATATAAACATTATAAGCAGTACAAGTCTTCTCGAAATTCTCGCGCCTACTCGCAGACATTTATTTTTATCTAAAATAGCTGATGTTATTTAATATACGTTCAAATTTATCTTGAAGTATCTGGTGGTATTTTTAAAAGCTTGATAGAGGTCTAAGGAGGAAACTAAAACAAAAACAAAAATAATATATATATATATATATATATATATATATATATATATATATATATGTATATACACACAGTATATACTGTGTATATATATATAATATATATATATATATATATATATATATATATATATATATATATATATATATATATATATATATATATATATTATATATAATATATATAAATATATATATATATATTTTTTATTTTTTAAGAGACAATGAACGGAGAAAGGAAAAAAACAGATAAAACAAAAAGGTCCGTGTGCCTAAAGGCATCCTCCATTCATAATGTGTTTGTAACAACTGGATTTAAACATTTGTAGATTGTAAGTTTGTGGAAAGCAATTCGAGGGAAGTGAATTCCAAAGAGTAGTAGCTCTGGGGATAAATGAATTCTGATAAGCAGAAGTTCTGCATTGTGGAGGAGAAAGTGTAAATTCATGGGCGCTCTCAGCTGCCCTAGTTCTACGGGGAAAGATGTGGAGAGGCGGCACAATTGAAGCAAGTTCCTCGGAACAATTGCTGTGAAAATATCTGTAGAATAATGCAAGGGATGCAACGTTTCTTCGTATGGATAATGTAGGAAGGTCCTGTGTGATTGCAGGGTTATTGATTAATCTAATAGCTTTATTTTGAATTTTGTCCAACTGCCTCAATGCAACCACTCCACTTCCACCCCACAGAGGTGAACAGTAATCCATCTGAGAACGCACATGACTTTTATATATCACGGCCAACTGCTCGTCAGTGAAGAATTCTCGAACTCTGTACAGGAGTCCCAGTTTTTTAGAGGCATTCTTAGCAATGCTTCTAACATAATGTGTCCAGCTCAAGTTAGTAGTTAATGTTACACCGAGAATGTCAATACTAGGGGAAGTGGGAATATTTACATCATTAAAAAATATATGGGAGTCAGTGAGATTCTGTCGGTTAGAAAATTGAATGTACTTGGTTTTCTGTGCATTAAAGGAAACTAGATTCTTTTGTCCCCATCCATCAATTCTAGAAAGGTCCTGGTTCAGAGAAATTGCAGTGTTTATTTTTGAATTTATAAGATCGGGTTGGGTGAAAGAATTGGTAAATGTGAAGGAACTGTGGAGTGTTGAGTCATCTGCGTAGGAATGTATTGGATTATGAGTGGTAGATATGAGATCATTGATATGAATGAGGAACATAATTGGGGCCAAAACTGATCCCTGGGGAACACCAGCATTTATTGAGTGAAATTGAGAATAAAGGCCATCTACCATTACACGTATTTTTCTGTTATGAAGATAAGAAGAAATTAGTGGAACTAATGATGCAAGGCCGTAGTGTGACATCTTCGACAATAAGGATTGATGCCAGACTCTATCAAATGCCTTTGATATATCCAGTGCTATTGTATGTGTTTCACCATGTTGGTCTGTAGCTTGGTTGATTTGATGCGTAAGAAGGCAAAGCATGTCTGCAGTTGATCGACATCGTCTAAAACCATATTGCCTATCACTGATTAATTTATTATTCTCAAGATGCTTAATTATGTGATTATTTAATATAATTTCAAAGACTTTACCAAGAGTGGAAGTTATAGCTATTGGTCTGTAGTTTGATGGATCTGAAGAGGCACCTTTTTTAGGAACTGGATGGATGTTTGCTTCTTTCCAGGGTACTGGGAAGCATGAGGTATGAGTACACAGACGGAAATTTTTTGCCAATACAGGAGCGAGCACCAAGGAGCAATTCTTAAGTACTATTGGAGGAATTTCATCTGGACCAGGAGCCTTATCTACCGAGAGATTCTGCAAAATAGTTTTGACATGTCTGGTGTGGATCTTAAGTGAGGGAATTTCAGGCGGTATATACCGGTATATACAGTATATATATATATATTTATATATAAAATATATATATATATATATATATATATATATATATATATATATATATATATATATATATATATATATATATATCACTATTCTATCGCTACTACAATAATCAGTGTTCCTCGGAGCTTTCCCAGTGTATACCACCTCCTCTACGTAGGGTACGTAGTACCCGCCTTCCAACACAATCCCACCCCTACTCTGTGGAACTCTCCAACCGAAGAGTGAAACTCTATTATCAGACTTTCTTCTATTCAACTGCTGAGCTCTGGAACTCTCTCCCAGAATCAGTCTTTCCCTCTTCCTATAACTTAAATTGCTTCAAACTCTGTGTGTCCAGGCATTTTAGCTCGAACGTCCCTTGATTTCGGCCCTGTCACTCTTTGAAATCTGGGGGAGGCACTCGCTGCAGGCAGTTATGCCTTTTGTCTCCCTCATTCACATAGAAAAAAAATATATATATACATCATAAATTATATATACTGTATATGGAGACTAAATCACAAGTACGTGTGATCAACTTATGTAGTAAAACTCGCAGAAAAAAATAAACATTGGAACACCAAGCGTTCGTCTATTCTCTCGAGACATCTTCAGGGTAATCGTATTACCCTGAAGATGTTTTGAGAGAATATGGACAGAGAGAGAGAGAGAGAGAGAGAGAGAGAGTGTGAGTAAGTAGGGTATAAAGTAACACAAACTTATCACAAGACCACTGCCAATCATAACTCTTTGTACCCCTCCATAAATAAGTCTATAAGAAGAAAAACACCAAGCTGAATAATATATCTAATACATGTATAAGATTACATAAATATACGGTAATGTATGTGTTTTGTTATCAAAGTTGATTAGAGTTGCATAGGACAGTAATTATAATGTAAAACTTGCAAAATAAACAAACCAAAACTTAGACAAACACAATACAAAGACAAAATAACTTATCAAAATTGCCATGTGGAAACAATATTAAGTAATTACAGAAGCCAATTTAATTTAAAAATACAATTCAATACAATACAATGACGCCCTTTTACCGTTGATTCTGGCTAAAAATAGATGACTTTATGCAGCTCAAGAAGGACCTATGTTACTAATAGGGTATATTGAGATCGTATTTACCCAACAACAGCTGGTAAAGTCTCGGGAGTCATGGAAAAGTTTAAAGAAAGCCCCCGTCCAGCTGTGGACTCCTAATGGCTGCTGCTGCTGATGATGATGATGATAATGATTATGATGATGTACCCATTTGAGTCGAGTCAGCCACCCCCATAAAAAGAAGAAGCACAACTGGGGTGAGTGCCAGAGTAGCCTATATAATACATACATACATACTGAGAGAGAGAGAGAATCGTCTAATGGTAACCAGTTATGAATAAAACTACGTAATGATGGTGAAGGTGTTAACTAATACCACACTGTTAACACCTTACGAGCGGGCTAGGCGGTATATTTGACCGTGCCGCCCAGCGTTTTTTTTTTTACCATAAATGGGGTTGTTTCCGTGCTCTTTTTCACGCATAAACAAGACCCAGGGCATAATACAAGTATGTATCCCTGAAAGGGCATAAATTGAGCTTTCCAATGACACCTGAACGATCCTTCTACGATCACTGGTTGTCTTGCAACGATCGTGCAACCGAAGGGCAAAATCGCTACAATACGGTAATTTCTTTATATAATTATGTATGTAGCGAGGGAGTGAGGGTGGATGTAAGTGGAGTAAATCTCAGTAGGTCCACGGCGGCCGTGGCGAGCGGTCATGAGGTAACCCATGCTCCTCCAGTCACTCGTCTCTCTCTCAGAGCCAATATTGCGCCAAAATTGCACTCAGACTTAAGTCGGGCCCCGCCACATAGTCCAAATTTTTCGATACGGACTTAAGTCGGGCCCCGATAGACAAGGGTTAAAGATTGCCAATATTGAAAGAGTACCTAGAGTCCATAATGATAGCCTTTTACCCAGCAAGTGCGATAAGCCTAACGGAAGTATGTGCATAGCGAATGCGATAGGCCTCATGGAAGCAAGACCATGAACAAAAAACTTCCAAATTGCACCAGGGGCTCTCAAAACAAAGGAATATGTAATTAGGTGAGATAATTCCCCTTTAGTACTTCCTACCACTCATCCATATGTGTCTCAACCCCCCCCCTCCCCTCCTTCCCTACCTTTTCCCCCCCTCCTCAATTATCGGCTATTTTTCCTCTTATTTTCATAATTTATTGGTTATTTAAACTTATTTTCCGCGCGAATTATCGTCAGGGAAGCTGGGAGGGAGGGTTGAGTCATTTAGATACCCTCTAGAAGTGTGAGATCTACTGTATGTCAGAATCCAAGGTAATTAATTTGCATATAACTAAGTTTGTCAACAGGCAATTACGCGCTCCTCGGGTTAAACATATTAAAATGCCCCAGAACGAGAAGCCCACCACAGAAGCCACGAGCGAACACCACACAGAAACACCCGAAAGAAAAGTCCACAGAACGAAAAGACCAGCTGACCGAGCCAACCAGTTCCGACAGGCCCAAGCCCGCAGGGCTAAGCAGCTCCAAAACACACATGCCTACCCCTTCTAAACACTGACCTTTTTTCCACACCTCACATACACTACCCCTCGTGTCCTACACCTCTACCTACATGACGACGAACATAAATACACCTTAAAGTTAATACACCCATGCTCTGTCCCTAAGTTTAGGATATTAATATCACCATACCCTAATGTCTTGCCAGACTAAGTTTCTGAAGACCAATCGCCCCCATAAATCTATGTATTCAATCTTTAGGTTAAGTATTAATATCAACATACCCTAAAAATACCTTGTCTTGCCAGACTAAGTTTCTGAAGACCAATCGCCCCCATAAATCTATGTATCCAATCCTTAGGTTAAGTATTAATATCAACATACCCTAAGATACCTTGTCTTGTCAGACTAAGTTTCTGAAGACCAATCGCCCCCATAAATCTATGTATTCAATCCTTAGGTTAATTATCTTTATCCGCCATTGTGTTCATCTTTTCCATTTACTTTTCCACAATTGCTATACGTCTTCCACTCACCTCCTTCGTATCCACAGTCCACACTACTCCATTTTTGCTTCGTGTCCTACACCTCTTACCCGCCAGACTCTACCTACATGATGATGAACAGGAATACACATTCATATTAAAACACCCATGCCTGTCCCTAGGTTGAGCCAATGCCAACCAGTCAGACAGCCATAAATCTATGTATGTTCTTCCATCCGAGAAGTAGTATGTTAAAACCCCATGTCCTAATTAATAAGAAACTAAGATACATATGGGTACACCAGTGATATAGAACCATTGCCCCCGTAAGACCTAGACAGCCATGACTACAGATGTTAACCACCATGCTGTAACCAATTCTTACCCCAACCAGAGATTGTATAGATAACCTTTGTTACCAGTATCTATCATAGTACCTCGAAACAATAACGAAGTACCCCTACGAACTGCCGCTTTTCTTTGGTCTATATTTCATAGAAAACGCAGTTCCCAGGGACAACTAGACATACAAAAACTCGTGCCAACTAATAGTGTCCATAACCCCTCGTCTTGACGAGTAATAATACACCATGTTTTTCCCTACTTTATCCACAAGTCAAGCACATACCTACAGTTCACCTCCTTCTCCCCCCACAGCCCCACAGTCCACATGATTCTATCTTTTCCAGACTCATATACCACCCCATAGTTGCATCCCCCGGTAGCATTTGGCTAACGTACTTTCACTGTCCTTTCAAACTCCAAAATCAACTGTAGCCCAATGCCACCCCCACGCCCGGAGACCTTAGGGTCACATTTCCACGTAGCCCCCTGAACTTCCCCCCTCTCATTAACACCCCGCGCTCCTCGACTCTTGTCCGACCTAGCCTCTCCCTCATACCTCTTGAAGACCCTTGATTTTTCCGTTGCTAATGCTCTCCAACCTTTTATATATACTCCTATCCAGCCTACCTTCCCTTAGTAGGCCGGAACAACATTAGAACTTTACTAACCCCTTGCATGCCATCTATTCCCTTACAACCCATTCACAACCCTGCACCCAATGGTCGTCGGTGCGAGGCTAGCCGCCTCGCCAGTAACTAACCTCTATTGCCATACTTCCAGATAAATGTGGCAGAGTAGCAACCCAGTCTCCACCAGACCCAGCAAACCATACAATTAACAACCAACCGATTAAAACCAGCTAGCCAAGGCACCTTCGGTTTTGGTATTAAGGACACCCACATCTGTCTCATAAACAGAGGGTTATTACAAACGCTGGTGATATGGCAAGCCCCTAGCCACAGCCGCCGGACGACCATCCCAGAGAGAGGGCGCCCAGCTACCCCTTTTTACCCACCCGAGGAGGGAGACCCCCACCCCTGCGGAGGTATACCTGACCCCTGTTTTGACTTCCAGGTCATTGCCAGGTAGCACAGGAATTCTTCCTATCAATGAACTAACCATGCATGTCTAACCCCCTTACTAACCTCTATTTACCCACAATAACCCATTCACCTTTCTTGCATACTCGGATAATCAAATTAGCACCTCAGCTATACCATAGAATGAAGACTGAACAATATGAGAGACGCCCCTATCACAGCTGTCCCAGTCCTCCCCGCAAAGTAGATCCAGTCTCCCTCCCCTCAATACTTCCAGTATAGCCAAAATAGTACCTCTTACTAAGGCTCAGTTATATTAAAATATGAAGGCTTCCTATAGCCATGTGCCACAACAGTAATCACCACCTTACCTAGTCCCCATAGCTATTGAGAGCTCAAATAATTCCATAAGACTCGAGATCCCTATGGCCTACAGGGTCCAAAAACCGAGCCTATAAACCCAGCTCCAGCCCCCAGTAAAATCAGTTGAAAGATAGACACCAACCAGTGGCTAACCCCCTGAAGTTAACCTCTAGCTCTGCCCTTGTGTTGTTCCTGAGTTGAGAGATTCCCGAGCTGGCAGACTCCGTGGCAGATATAAAATAGAAGCATCTGTCCACGTACAAGTATCTACGTGCACCTTATAACATTCACACACACTAGTGGGTATATAAGCGTGTAGCCAGCACCGATCGCCAAGAGATCCGACTTGAGAACTTCCTACATTTGGACCACCTGGACGGCCGAGGAACCAGTCGTTAGCCCCCAACATCACGGACGCAAGATAACCAGGACCAGACCAACAAAATACTATCCAAGATTCACTTATTAGGACTAACGTGTTATAGTCCTAATTCGAAATTCACTTATTAATCTTTCTATGAAGTGGCTATAACTTTGCCCAGTGTAATTCATATATATAACCATTCCATTTGGGAAGTACTAAGCGTATCAGTGTTCATTAATTAACAGGCGACATTAACTCTCGTAATTACCTTTATCCAGATATTAAAACCCTAGTGATATCTAACGTTCGCCCACTGATTTGTGTTCTACGTATTTCTGCCATAAGAATATAAAACTTAGATCAGTACCCCCCTGAGGTTACTAGAATTCCCGTGTTCTATAACCTACGCGTGTCTCATTCTAGCTGTGAACTACTACTTGTGCACCAGACCTGCCAGTGATAAATCTAATTAGTGAAATTGAATCCATAAGTAACATTGAGGTCTTCCAGTATATACACTTGCGAACCAAACCAGTGATCAGAAGAGTATACCTGAACGTTGGAAATGGGAGACTAGGCTCCATCCAGATCCACTAATGCTAGCGGTTCATTTCTATCAATTGTCTTGTACGAGTATTCCTATTTTCCTATGCTCCCTATTCATCTACTTAAATAAACGCGATCGTGTGTCTTGTTACCGTGTGTTTATTTTGTGTTCTCTATTCCTCATACCTTGTATTGTGCATGCAGCCTTATATACCCAGTCAGTTAGAGCCCACATTACCCAAGTTAATCCTGTAGAAAAACAGGGCATAACACATATATTGGAAGTGACGATATCAAAGTTAAATTAATATCAATATACCCAACTTGATGTGATTTATCCTCATTACTCCATTATAATATATAATATATTGTATTATATTGAGAAAAACCGTTATAGACCGACTGATTAAAATGATTGGATCAAATGATAATCTAATTAAATATATTCACTCCCAACACCAAACACCTCCCAATGAAATTAATGAAAGCGTACTGCATAAGTGCGCGGAATTTCGGTGTGAGTGTCCTAGGTGCGATTCCTTGGAGTGCCACATGTATTTGTTGATTTCATTAATTGAGTTTAGAAGTAAAGTTGGTTGGTGAAAAAATAAAATTAATGAAAGCATGTGATAATCCCGGGATTCGAACCTGGGATACATATCTTAAACACTCTAGCCATTACACCACCAAGACAGTTAAAGGTTAAGTACATGACTACGATTAATATCCCTTAATCGAATACTGGGTATCAATCTAATCATCTACTCAGACCCAACTGCACACAAAATAACTCTTATACCTGTCACGTGCTTTGGAAAAATTAAGGGGGTCACCGGCTTTTTTGTTTATCTTTCTCTCCTTTTCTCTCTTTCCCTGGCTTGTATCCATTCGGCCCCATTCAGCCAACTGTTTTAAAAAGTTTATCCCCATCCAGGTGTCGATTTCTTCCTGGCGAGCGATAGCGAGCCAGCATTGTATGGAGGAATTCGGCTTCGCCGGAGACATTTTTCTATCGAAAAATGTAGAGATTTAGCTTGCTGTCAGAACAAAAATATATATATGCTGTATATTGACACCTGGATGGGGGTAAACGTCTTAAAACAGTAGGCTGAATGGGGCCGAATGGATACAAACCAAAGAGAGAGGGAGAGAAAGAGAAAACAAAAGCGAGGTGGGCTCCCTTAAGAACAAACAATAAACATTAGGTTGAGAAAAGACAAAACAAAGAAATGTTTAAACTGTTGTTATTACTAGGGATAAGCTGAATCATTACTGTCATATACAACAACAAATGTTTAAACTGTTGTTATTACTAGGGATAAGCTGAATCATTACTGTCATATACAACAACAAATGTTTAAACTGTTGTTATTACTAGGGATAAGCTGAATCATTACTGTCATATACAACAACAAATGTTTAAACTGTTGTTATTACTAGGGATAAGCTGAATCATTACTGTCATATACAACAACAAATGTTTAAACTGTTGTTATTACTAGGGATAAGCTGAATCATTACTGTCATATACAACAACAAATTCTCTCTCTCTCTCTCTCTTCTTCTTCTTTGCTATCCTTTCCTTCCACTGTCCCTTATTCTCGGGTTAGCTATCTCTACTATATAGAATTAAGTCCTGACCACCTCGCTGGGATCGTAAGGTCTGTGTGGTCAGTGTATATATGTAAATCTATGTAAATCTAGCACAGGAAGTCAATAACTCGGTAAACGAAATGTGTGACCCAGATTTTTGTTTTTTTTATATAATTGGAGAGAATTCCAAGGTAAATCGTGCCTATACAAAAGAGACGGTATTAAGGGAACCCACCTCGCTTTTTTTTTCTCTTTCTCTCCCTCTCTCTTTGGCTGTTATCCATTCGGCCCCATTCAGCCTACTGTTTTAAGACGTTTACCCCCATCCAGGTGTCAATATGTTCCTGGCGAGTGGTAGCGAGCCAGCATATATACATATTTTTGTTTTGACAGCAAGCTAAATTTGTACATTTTTCGATAGAAAAATTTCTCCGGCGAAGCCGGATTTCTCCATACAATGCTGGCTCGCTATCGCTCGCCAGGAAGAAATCGACACCTGGATGGGGATAAAAGTCTTAAAACAGTTGACTGATTGGGGCCGAATGGATACAAGCCAGGGAAAGAGAGAAAAGGAGAGAAAGATAAAAAAAAGTCGGTGACCCCCTTAATTTATCCGAAGCACGTGTGAGGTATAAGAGTGGTATTTTGAGCACAGCTGTATACAAAGTTCACGAATGCCCCAATAAAGCCCGGTTCACACTAGCCGTCTGTTGGGGATCCATTTTTTGGGCCTGTGACGTCACATACAAAAAATCGGACATGGAGAAGTGAAGTGCGTACCACATTCCAGAGCTTGGGCCAGACTCTGGGGTGGGGCACGTACTTCTCTGGCGTACGGTAAACACCTACTAGACTCTGGGGTGGGGCACGTACTTCTCTGGCGTACGGTAAACACCTACTAGACTCTGGGGTGGGGCACGTACTTCTCTGGCGTACGGTAAACACCTACTAGACTCTGGGGTGGGGCACGTACTTCTCTGGCGTACGGTAAACACCTACTAGACTCTGGGGTGGGGCACGTACTTCTCTGGCGTATGGTAAACACCTACTAGACTCTGGGGTGGGGCACGTACTTCTCTGGCGTACGGTAAACACCTACTAGACTCTGGGGTGGGGCACGTACTTCTCTGGCGTACGGTAAACACCTACTAGACTCTGGGGTGGGGCACGTACTTCTCTGGCGTACGGTAAACACCTACTAGACTCTGGGGTGGGGCACGTACTTCTCTGGCGTACGGTAAACACCTACTAGACTCTGGGGTGGGGCACGTACTTCTCTGGCGTACGGTAAACACCTACTAGACTCTGGGGTGGGGCACGTACTTCTCTGGCGTACGGTAAACACCTACTAGACTCTGGGGTGGGGCACGTACTTCTCTGGCGTACGGTAAACACCTACTAGACTCTGGGGTGGGGCACGTACTTCTCTGGCGTACGGTAAACACCTACTAGACTCTGGGGTGGGGCACGTACTTCTCTGGCGTACGGTAAACACCTACTCTGGGGTGGGGCACGTACTTCTCTGGCGTACGGTAAACACCTACTAGACTCTGGGGTGGGGCACGTACTTCTCTGGCGTACGGTAAACACCTACTAGACTCTGGGGTGGGGCACGTACTTCTCTGGCGTACGGTAAACACCTACTAGACTCTGGGGTGGGGCACGTACTTCTCTGGCGTACGGTAAACACCTACTAGACTCTGGGGTGGGGCACGTACTTCTCTGGCGTACGGTAAACACCTACTCTGGGGTGGGGCACGTACTTCTCTGGCGTACGGTAAACACCTACTAGACTCTGGGGTGGGGCACGTACTTCTCTGGCGTACGGTAAACACCTACTAGACTCTGGGGTGGGGCACGTACTTCTCTGGCGTACGGTAAACACCTACTAGACTCTGGGGTGGGGCACGTACTTCTCTGGCGTACGGTAAACACCTAGACCCTGGGGTGGGGCACGTACTTCTCTGGCGTACGGTAAACACCTACTAGACTCTGGGGTGGGGCACGTACTTCTCTGGCGTACGGTAAACACCTACTAGACTCTGGGGTGGGGCACGTACTTCTCTGGCGTACGGTAAACACCTACTAGACTCTGGGGTGGGGCACGTACTTCTCTGGCGTACGGTAAACACCTACTAGACTCTGGGGTGGGGCACGTACTTCTCTGGCGTACGGTAAACACCTACTAGACTCTGGGGTGGGGCACGTACTTCTCTGGCGTACGGTAAACACCTACTAGACTCTGGGGTGGGGCACGTACTTCTCTGGCGTACGGTAAACACCTACTAGACTCTGGGGTGGGGCACGTACTTCTCTGGCGTACGGTAAACACCTACTAGACTCTGGGGTGGGGCACGTACTTCTCTGGCGTACGGTAAACACCTACTAGACTCTGGGGTGGGGCACGTACTTCTCTGGCGTACGGTAAACACCTACTCTGGGGTGGGGCACGTACTTCTCTGGCGTACGGTAAACACCTACTAGACTCTGGGGTGGGGCACGTACTTCTCTGGCGTACGGTAAACACCTACTAGACTCTGGGGTGGGGCACGTACTTCTCTGGCGTACGGTAAACACTAACTAGACTCTGGGGTGGGGCACGTACTTCTCTGGCGTACGGTAAACACCTACTAGACTCTGGGGTGGGGCACGTACTTCTCTGGCGTACGGTAAACACCTACTAGACTCTGGGTGGGGCACGTACTTCTCTGGCGTACGGTAAACACCTACTAGACTCTGGGGTGGGGCACGTACTTCTCTGGCGTACGGTAAACACCTACTAGACTCTGGGGTGGGGCACGTACTTCTCTGGCGTACGGTAAACACCTACTAGACTCTGGGGTGGGGCACGTACTTCTCTGGCGTACGGTAAACACCTACTAGACTCTGGGGTGGGGCACGTACTTCTCTGGCGTACGGTAAACACCTACTAGACTCTGGGGTGGGGCACGTACTTCTCTGGCGTACGGTAAACACCTACTAGACTCTGGGGTGGGGCACGTACTTCTCTGGCGTACGGTAAACACCTACTAGACTCTGGGGTGGGGCACGTACTTCTCTGGCGTACGGTAAACACCTACTAGACTCTGGGGTGGGGCACGTACTTCTCTGGCGTACGGTAAACACCTACTAGACTCTGGGGTGGGGCACGTACTTCTCTGGCGTACGGTAAACACCTACTCTGGGGTGGGGCACGTACTTCTCTGGCGTACGGTAAACACCTACTAGACTCTGGGGTGGGGCACGTACTTCTCTGGCGTACGGTAAACACCTACTACTCTGGGGTGGGGCACGTACTTCTCTGGCGTACGGTAAACACCTACTAGACTCTGGGGTGGGGCACGTACTTCTCTGGCGTACGGTAAACACCTACTCTGGGGTGGGGCACGTACTTCTCTGGCGTACGGTAAACACCTACTAGACTCTGGGGTGGGGCACGTACTTCTCTGGCATACGGTAAACACCTACTCTGGGGTGGGGCACGTACTTCTCTGGCGTACGGTAAACACCTACTCTGGGGTGGGGTACGTACTTCTCTGGCGTACGGTAAACACCTACTAGACTCTGGGGTGGGGCACGTACTTCTCTGGCGTACGGTAAACACCTACTCTGGGGTGGAGTACGTACTTCTCTGGCGTACGGTAAACACCTACTAGACTCTGGGTGGGGCACGTACTTCTCTGGCGTACGGTAAACACCTACTCTGGGGTGGGGTACGTACTTCTCTGGCGTACGGTAAACACCTACTAGACTCTGGGGTGGGGCACGTACTTCTCTGGCGTACGGTAAACACCTACTCTGGGGTGGGGTACGTACTTCTCTGGCGTACGGTAAACACCTACTCTGGGGTGGGGTACGTACTTCTCTGGCGTACGGTAAACACCTACTAGACGATCGTCAACATTGACTGAGAAACGATCTTTCTTGGTGTTTATTTCTTTATTTGGAACGAAGATGAACCACCACCGTAATTCAATGCATATTAATTAGGAATATACAACAAAACCAAGCCATCACGTAGCCTGCAGTTGCCCACATATGTATGCCCCATTAACCCTATTAGGTGCAGGGCGGGCCAATTTAGATCCTCCCAGTTTTACTCCATTAGCTTGGAGATTTCAAGACGTTTCATCTCATTAGTTTGGCGATTATATGATGCTTCAACCCAATAAGGTGTCGATTTTTCCTGGGCGAGCGAAAGCGAGCCTGCAATTTGGAAGAAATCGGCCTTTGGCCGGGACATTTTTCTACCGAAAAATGTACACATTTAGCTTGAAGGGGGTCTGAGGGATTTTTTTTTTGTTTTTTGTTTTTTTTAAGGGGATTTGGAGAGGCGTTTTTCCAAGTCTCGGGGTAAACTAAAATCACATTGTTCGAAAATGTCAAAAACAATTAAAACCCTCTATAATAATTAAACCAAATACCATAATGACCTCCAAGACGTTGCACCAGATAGTGTTAAACATATTCCCTCAGCCCCGCAATTGACCACTTGCGAGTTTTAGGCTATAAGGAAGTTGGAGCCGTGAACATCGATATTAAAGTGAACTGCAAGAATAATGTACGTTTCTGATGGATAAATGGTATGTTTAATTTGGTTTTATGTATTCATAAATGTACTACAACCGTATTTTAGCTGGTAAATCTGCTCAATGTCAATGTCTACAGCTCCAACTTTCTTATAGAACAAAACTCGCAAGTCGTCAATTACTGTAATTACCCACCCATCGAAACCTATCTATCTATCTATAATGCTCAGGCCCAATCCCCACTTTTTCCTATTTTTCATTTTTATTTTCCCCTATTTTATTATTATTATTTTTTTTTTTTTTGTATTTTCTTGGGGTGGCCGACTTAAGACAGAGCAAGAACAGGGAAAACACAAAACACAAGATAAAACACAGACAAAACACAAAACACAAGATAAAACACAAGATAAAACACAGACAAAACACAAAATCGAAACCACAGACCGTAAATAATCGCTCCTTGACCTTGAACACTCTAACTAAAAACAAACCCCCCAACCGTGGCCCAAAATAAACGATTAAGGGGAGATGGTTCACTTTTTGGGCGATTTTTGCATGTATTCATTATTTTTCTAGTTTCCTCCCTAGACCTCCATAATTTTTGCATGTATTCATTATTTTTCTAGTTTCCTCCCTAGACCTCCATAATTTTTGCATGTATTCATTATTTTTCTAGTTTCCTCCCTAGACCTCCATCATTTTTGCATGTATTCATTATTTTTCTAGTTTCCTCCCTAGACCTCCATAATTTTTGCATGTATTCATTATTTGTCTAGTTTCCTCCCTAGACCTCCATCATTTTTGCATGTATTCATTATTTTTCTAGTTTCCTCCCTAGACCTCCATCATTTTTGCATGTATTCATTATTTTTCTAGTTTCCTCCCTAGACCTCCATCATTTTTGCATGTATTCATTATTTTTCTAGTTTCCTCCCTAGACCTCCATCATTTTTGCATGTATTCATTATTTTTCTAGTTTCCTCCCTAGACCTCCATAATTTTTGCATGTATTCATTATTTTTCTAGTTTCCTCCCTAGACCTCCATAATTTTTGCATGTATTCATTATTTTTCTAGTTTCCTCCCTAGACCTCCATCAAATTTACAAAGACATCCATTACACCCCCCTTCTAGATTAATTTGTACATTTTTCGGTAGAATAATTTCCCGGCCGTAGGCCGGTTCTTCCAACATTAGAGGCTCACTATCGTTCGCCAGGGGAAAAAATCGACACCTAAATAGAACGAAAGGTCTTAATATTGACGAAGAAATGGAGCGAAAGGTCTTAAAATCGACTAACTAATGGGGAAAACATCTTAACATCTGAAAACTAATGGGGCCAAACATGAGGGAGAAAGTGGTCCAGAAAACCGGCTTGACATTGGAGAACATCTATCCACCTCTGATCACAAGCTCATTAGAATCGACATAAATTGCAAACGTCTATCTATCTATCTATCTATCTATATGCTCAGGCCCAATCCCCACTTTTCCTATTTTTATTTTTTATTTTTGTATATGTATTTATTTATTTATCTTTTATCTTGTTGGGGGGGGGGGGCGACTCAAGACAGAGCCAGAATAGGGACAACACAAAACACCACAGAAAACAATGAACACACAAAAACAAAATACAAATTCACAAACATCTAGGTCATCCAGGAGAAGACCCAGAGAGCAGGGTTATCAAGGTCCCTCATGCAAACATACTATTGAAAAAAAGGAAATGGAGATACCAGATTTTAAAAATGCGAATTACAACGGACTTAGGAAAGCCCTCAGTGACTTGCATTTACAGCTTAGCAATATTGACAAAACAAGTGAAGTATGGGACTAATTTATAGATATATTGACAAAACAAGTGAAGTATGGGACTAATTTATAGATATATTGACAAAACAAGTGAAGTATGGGACTAATTTATAGATATATTGACAAAACAAGTGAAGTATGGGACTAATTTATAGATAAATTCATGCTTGCTCAACACAAATACTTACCCACGAAACTTAAATTATATACTGGTAAAACAAGCCTCCCTGGTTCAATAAGAATATTTGCAAGGCGTTAAGGGGGGTGACCTGTTTTTGTTCTGTCCTTTTCTATCTATATCTGGCTTGTATCCATTTGGCCCCACTGTTTATCCCCATCTAGGTGTCAATTTTTTACTGGTGAGCGGTAGCGAGCCGGCATATTTTTTATTTTTGTTTAACAGCAGGCTAAATTTGTACATATTTCGATAGAAAAATTTCTCCGGCGAAGCCGGATTTCTTCATATAATGCTGGCTCGCTATCGCTCGGCAGGAAGAAATCGACACCTAGATGGGGATAAACGTCTTAAAATAGTTGGCTGAATGGGGCCGAATGGATACAAGCCAAAGAAAGAGAGAAAAGGACAGAAATAACAAAAAGCAGGTCACCCCCCTTAAGGTCAAGGAATAAATGTCATAAACTAATGCAAAATGCCATAAATCATGAAAACTGGAGCTATCTATACAAACTGGAGCTATCTATACAAACTGGAGCTATCTATACAAACTTGAGCTATCTATACAAACTGGAGCTATCTATACAAACTGGAGCTATCTATACAAACTGGAGCTATCTATACAAACTGGAGCTATCTATACAAACTGGAGCTATCTATACAAACTGGAGCTATCTATACAAACTGGAGCTATCTATACAAACTGGTGCTATCTATACAAACTGGAGCTATCTATACAAACTGGAGCTATCTATACAAACTGGAGCTATCTATACAAACTGGAGCTATCTATACAAACTGGAGCTATCTATACAAACTGGAGCTATCTATACAAACTGGAGCTATCTATACAAACTGGAGCTATCTATACAAACTGGAGCTATCTATACAAACTGGAGCTATCTATACAAACTGGAGCTATCTATACAAACTGGAGCTATCTATACAAACTGGAGCTATCTATACAAACTGGAGCTATCTATACAAACTGGAGCTATCTATACAAACTGGAGCTATCTATACAAACTGGAGCTATCTATACAAACTAAGTAGAACAAAAGTGAAGAAATTAATTAGGACAGAGAAGCGTAATTATGAAAGTTATATAGCAAAAGAAAATGTTAAAAATCCAAAGCAATTTTACGGTTACGTTAATGGTAATAGAAAAATTAAAACTGGAATAGGGCCATTAATTTATAATGACCAGACATGTAACAGGCGATAAATACATTGTAAATTTACTTAATTAATATTTGTGTTCCGTCTTTACTAAGGAAGAATATAACACTACTTCAGAAACAAACGTAACAACACACGAAATAGGCAACGTTACCATAAGCAAAAGTTAAGTGTTATGCAAGTTGAACAATTTAAATACTAATAAAACTCCTGGGCCGGATAATATTCACCCAAGAATTCTGAAAAACGTGAAAGAAGAAATAGCTCAGTCCTTGACTAGCATATTTAACTTGTCACTCAAGCAGGAAACCGTACCTAGTGATTGGAAACATGCAAATATTACACCAATATTTAAAAAAGGAAATAAAGCCCAAACAAGTAATTATAGACCAATCAGTTTATCGTGAATAATAGGAAAAATTATGGAAACATTTCTAAGAGACAAAATAGCAGATTATCTGGAGTGAAACAAGTTGATCAGAGATAGCCAACATGGCTTTTGATCCAGTAAGTCATGCCTGACACATGTTTATAATAAACTATTAACATATAACAACTCAACAAAATCATTAGACATAATTTACTTAGATTTCCAGAAGGCTTTCAATAAGGTACCACATGGAAAATTGTTGAATAAATTGGAAATGATAGGCAATAAAGGAAAAATACATGCATGGATAAGAAGCTGGCTCACAAACAGAAGGCAGAGAGTTGTGATAAAAGGAGTAGAATTTGAGTGGGAGACAGTTTATAGTGGAGTGCCTCAGGGATCGGTCCTGGGGCCAGTTTTGTTTCTTATCTACAGTATATAAATATATCTACAGTATATAAATGACATCAATGTAGAACTAAATAATACTATCTCAAAGTTCGTTGATGACACAAAGATAGGAAATTCATTATTAACCGAAGTAGACAGAAATAAACTGAAACCTGATTTAAATAAAATACTTGAGTGGTCAGAAAAATGGCAGATGCCATTCAATGATTGACAAATGCCAGGTCTTGTAAATAGGTAATAAACACAAAAAATATGAACACTAGATGAAAGGCCAGCCAATCAAAACAAGTGCATTACCGGTAGTTAAAGACCTGGGGGTTCTTATATCTGAAAACCTAAAGACCTCAGATTATTGTGCAGCAGCTGCGTACAAGGCCAATCGAGCATTGGGATATATTAAGAGAAATTTTACTTATTAAAATGAGAACCTTATATTACCAATATTTAAAAGCATAGTGAGGCACCATCTTGAATATGGCGTGCAATTTTGGTGTCCTTATCTTAACAAGGACATTGAGAAACTTGAGTCGGTGCAGTGTAGAGCGACAAAGTTGATACTGTCACTAAGAAATAAAGCATATCATGAAAAAAAAAAAAAAAAAATCACTTAACCCCTCCAACCCCAGGGACGCACGTTATGCGTCGCCTATGTATGTAACCCACAGTACCAGCGACGCAATGTATGTGACCGCCTTAATTACTCTTGTCCTATGGCACCTAGAAGATTCAGATTTGTATGGGAACTACTTTAGGATCCCACGGAATAATACCGATGGTTGGCAACCCCCCAAGTCCAGCTGCATGCGTGTGGGCACGCACGGGAGTGTTAGGCCAGTATACCGACTACCCATCACCCAATGATAATTGGGACTTTCCCCCGCCCCCCAGGACCCCCAAATGACCTAGGTGAGTGGTTTTATGTTGTTTTTCCTTCATTACTAACCCATGCCATGTGTTTTCAGGGAAATTTTATTTTGAAAAGTGGCTGGTCCTGGACGTGCTTTTATTATATATCGCTTGGGGTACAGGGGGTTAAGAAAAGAAGAGTGCGAGGTCAATTAATTGAGTGTTTCAATATACTAAAGGGTTTTTGACAAAATTGATGTAGATTCACTTTTCAAAATCGATAATAGTTTATTAACTCGGGGAAATGGAATGAAATTAAAAACCAGGAGGGCGAATCTCGATGTCACAAAGCACTTCTTGTGGTCAACGAGTGGAACAAATTCCCAGAGAAAGTGGTACAATGTAAGACAATTGACACATTCAAAAGGAGTCTAGACATCCATTTTAAGGTTAGAATAATATAGGTAAATAAAAGGGGAAAAACAAAATAGGTTAAGCATCAGTAGTATAGTATATAATATTTAAATAGGTTAAGCATCAGTAGTATAGTATATAATATTTAAATAGGTTAAGCATCAGTAGTATAGTATATAATATTTAAATAGGTTAAGCATCAGTAGTATAGTATATAATATTTAAATAGGTTAAGCATCATTTTGTATAGTATATAATATTTAAATAGGTTAAGCATCAGTAGTATAGTATATAATATTTAAATAGGTTAAGCATCAGTAGTATAGTATATAATATTTAAATAGGTTAAGCATCAGTAGTATAGTATATAATATTTAAATAGGTTAAACATCAGTAGTATAGTATATAATATTTAAATAGGTTAAGCATCAGTAGTATAGTATATATAATATTTAAATAGGTTAAGCATCAGTAGTATAGTATATAATATTTAAATAGGTTAAGCATCAGTAGTATAGTATATAATATTTAAATAGGTTAAGCATCAGTAGTATAGTATATAATATTTAAATAGGTTAAGCATCAGTAGTATAGTATATAATATTTAAATAGGTTAAGCATCAGTAGTATAGTATATAATATTTAAATAGGTTAAGCATCAGTAGTATAGTATATAATATTTAAATAGGTTAAGCATCAGTAGTATAGTATATAATATTTAAATAGGTTAAGCATCAGTAGTATAGTTATTAAATAGGTTAAGCATCAGTAGTATATATTAAATAGGTTAAGCATCAGTAGTATAGTAAATAATATTTAAATAGGTTAAGCATCAGTAGTATATAATATTTAAATAGGTTAAGCATCAGTAGTATAGTATATAATATTTAAATAGGTTAAGCATCAGTAGTATAGTATATAATATTTCTCAACTTCATTCTTTAATATGAATTTCCCAGCAGAAATTGTTCTCATTCTGCTGGGGGACTTGTTTCCCCAATTATAATTACATGACAACCAACGGTCGGAAGGAGTGGTGGGTGGGGAGAGAGCCTTCTGCTTTGCTATCTTTGCCTTCCACTTTGTAGCAAATTCTGTTTTAGCATTAAGTCCGGACCGCCTAGTAGGGACCGCAAGATCTGTGCAGTCTGTGTATCTACATAACTCTATGTGTAGCCGTCCGGCTGGCTCAGTTGATAGCGTGCCTGATTCCCATCTTGAAGGTCTCGCGTTCAATCCCCGCTCAGATTGAAAAGTTTTTCTGGGATACAGCCGGCGGTTACCATCTCCCCATGAGCAAGGGGGATGGGTAATGGTGTCTGGTAGACTAAAGAAAGCCAAGCGCTTGTGAATCCTCGAAGGAGGAGATACGGGCGCTATATAAGTAACCAGAAGATTATTATTATTATTATTATGTAACTCTCTCTCTGTGTTTGGCTGCATTATTATTATTATGTAACTCTCTCTCTGTGTTTGGCTGCGCACTAGGCAGCCTAAGTGTCAACCACCTTATACGTATATCTATATTTACAGCTACTGACATGTGTTCGTAAGCTCTTGCCGGTTTTCTTTGTGTGATTATATCCACTTAGATTGATGCTCAGATCTAATTATTCACATACAAATCAATTTAAATGTTGTGTTTATTAATATATAGCTGATATGATCTGAACATCAAAGGAAATGGATATATTCGCATAAAGAAAACCGCAAAAGCTCACAAACATTTACCAGTAGTTGTACATATAGTTATTCCACTTCGGCATTTCCATATATTCCATTTATTGATATACATGCTTATGAAATTATGGATTGATTTACTACTTTTAACAACCACTACAGCTACAACAACCACTAGGACAACTACCACAATTAACACAACAACTACCTCACCACAAATACCGACCCTACCACAACTACCACCACCACAACCACAACTACCACCACCACCACCACCACAACTACTACCACCACTAGTTCGGCCACACTTAGAATACTGCAACACCGTCTGGGATCCACACACTCACAATAATATCAATACATTAGAGGCAAAGCTGCAAGATGGATTATACGTGATTACAGGACAGACATACTACATCAGTCACTTTGCTCAAACAAGACATTAAACTAGACCCCCTTGTAACAAGAAGACAAATACACAGACAACAAATGTTATACAAAATCACAAACAATTTAGTGGACATAGACAAAAATACATGTTTACACCCTACAAACATACGATTTACAAGACGCAGCCACAACTTAAAATACCACACATATCAGGCAAGCACGGACATATTCAGACATTCATTTTTCCCCGCAGCATCCAAGAGTGGAATCACCTCCCATCTCACATAGTTAATAGCCCCACTCTTGATTCCTTTAGAAATAGGATCACTAATCATTATCTCCCTAATCCTTGACCCGATCCTACCCCTTGCTCCTAATTCCCCTGCACAACCCCCGCATATCATGCTGCCCGAGAGCAGCCCTCTGCGGGTCCCCCTAACAAGACAAGATCACCACTACAACCCCCACAACTACCACCACCACAACTACTACCTCCCCCCACAAATACTACTACCACCACAACTACCACAACTACTACTACCACCACTACAATTTTTTGTGTTATTAAGGTGACAGTTACAAAGTGGTGTACAATCTATCTTATTCTAGTTACATTGTAGTTTATCTTATTGTACCAGTACCTCCCTACAATCAACCTAGTTGTTCCCCAATTCGTCCCTCCGCCATGACCATTTCAAAGTCCAAGTCTCTCACTCTTGTCCTCTGTAGCGGGGAGGACCTTGTACCCCCGAGACATAGGAGTGCAGACCTGAGAAGAGAGAAAGAGAGCCGGCATCTCATCCAAGTTATGACTTGGCTTCTATGCTGGCGCTTTTTCTCCTATATTTGTTCAGCTAATCTGGCATAGAAGACACTTGCAGAAGGTCCCATACCTCCCGACGATGAGAAGACCAGAGGAGTAAAGCTTCCTTGATCCCTGTTCAAAATTCTTTCTTCATAAGCGCGTTTTTTCTCACTTTCGTTTCTCAAGTATGCCGCCTTGTGTCCTCGCTCACGATATGTTTGTGCTCTTGGGTTGAAGATTCTGATGTCGAAAAAAGCCCGTTGTCCCCTCGTCAAAAAAAACTCGAGCACTTACGTCCACTCTTGCTTCATTTGAAGTATTTGCAGTATTGTGGGCCAAGCGCTGTCCGTCCATAGGCAGAAGTTCCGGTTCGATTCTGACATCATGGCACACCTCGTCCAGCATTTGTGCAGTGATGTCTCGTACTTCATCATGCCGGATACAGATGAATCCTCCTTTCTTACAGGTCATACAGTGGTCTGGGTTGTTTATTTCACCGCATGCACATTTCAGCGGCAGGTTCGAAACTGGCCACCCATACCTCAAGGCTACGGCATCATTGAATTCTTGTTTATTTAAGCTGAAGCCTTTCTCCTTTATTGATAATGATGTGAGCCAATTTGAAGCCCCCGTGTCTTGTGCCATCTCAACTCTCATTTTCAGTTCTTCCCTACATCTGGTCTTAATTTGTTCTAGGCTATGTTTCTGTCTCTCTTCTCTGCTCTTTGTAATTTCCTGTCTTGCATTTCGTTGTTCCTCTTCGTCCACCTCATCATTTTCATTTTGCTCCCGTATTTTTTCTGTCAGAGACGTAGTAAGTTTAAGGGAATTTTGGTACTCATGTGGTGCCGCCTCCACTGGGTTTATGATCCCCATACCTCCGAACCTTGGCGGAAGAGCTAATAGATCTCTTAGCTCTTGAGTGACGCCTTCCATCTCTGTTAAGGCCGGTATGAATGTTCCTCTGATTGCTTCTTCCAGCGGTTGGAGCATCTGTCTAATGCCAGGCACTGTTCTCATAAGAAAGGTCCATCTGTGCTTAACACCATATGTGAAGGCAGTATATGCAGCATGTGGTTCAGATTTCGCAATGTCTGCCAGGGTTTTCACTTCCTTTACCCACTCCGCTACCTTTTTTCGCACATAGTCTCTCTTGCATTCTTCTGTGCCTATTACTGCTCCCAAATGGCATTGACCCTCCTTTGTAATCTTCACTCCTGTCCCATCAAAAGTCCGCACCGCTTCTTCATACTTGTTTTCTTTCACTATTAGTACAGATTTACTAGCATTCGGATGGTACCCAATGACTTCGCCTACCGATTGTACTCTCTGCCACCATTCTTTGAGATCCCCTATTTTTCCTGCACCTGTGAGGTCATCTGCATACGCCACTTGTTTCACTCGGGTTACCTCATGTTTTATTTTCTGCTGCAGAATTGATAGTGCCAGTGCGTACATTGCCATTGCCACTGGATCTCCTTGCGTTGTTCCTTCATTTGATTTGAGAATTTTAATTTCTTCCTTCTTTGTGCTTCCAACTATATACAGGTTAGCTGGCTCCTTATAAGTATTTTCTATGTACTTTGCGATGCTCGGGCATTTGATCTTGATGTTGTGAATAGCTGCCTCCCTATTAATGGTGTTAAAGGCATTTGTTGCATCCACTAGCAGTACCGCTTCACAATCTTCCTCATGATACACCTTCCCCATTGCATGTATTGCTGCTTCTCCTCCGGCTTGCTGTCCTGCACATACTTGTAAGTTGCCCACTGCTCTTTGTACATCTTTTCCAAATACGGACATGATTGCTTTTCCTATAATCCTTCTAAGAACTTCCCCAACGCCTACTGGTCTAACTCCTGGATTCTTATTTAAAGGCATCAGGCGACATGCTGTCAGAGCTTCTATGTTCACGCATGGTGATGATGCAAGTTTCTTTGCCAGCATTGCTATTGCTTCACAAAGGTCACCCGCGGCTGAACCAAACTTGTTTTGACTTAGGAAGATCCTCCAAGTCTTAGCATCTACTCCTGATGGACCTGCTCCTCCCTGTGTTTTCAGCGCCTTTCTCCATATGAGGTCTCCAGTTATATTCTCATATATCACCGGGTCTGGAGGAACATATTCCCCGTCTAGTTTGGCCTCATCACTTCCTGGTTTTGCTTCTGGGTGTTTCTCCTTCAGCTGGTCCAAGATGCGTCGATTCACTTCGTGCACCCCACTTGAGGCTTCCCCAGTGACCATTCTGACTGCCTGTGCCACTTTACCAATCCTCATGCTATTTCCCACTGATCGTGCCATATCATCTGGCTTCCTCTTTCTTCGTTGTTTTGTTTTCAGTCTTTGCTGGATTGCTCGTACTTGGCTAAGAATTTTGTCTAACTCCCCATTTTTCCACCACTCCATTCTCTGTTTCAGCGCTTTAATGTTCTCATTCAGTTTTCCCTTTGGTCTTTTTCTTTGAAGGAACAACTGAGGAATGAAAGAAGCTATCTTGATTGCCACGTGCGCCAAAGGAGCATCCTGAACATACTTTAGGATCATACGTCTGAGTTCCCCCAGCATGTCTTTTGCGGCTTCACAAATCGGTAGTTCAAACTTATTATGTTGCCATTGTATCATTTCTGTATAGATTTCATTCACTAATGTTGTGAGTCCATCACCAGAATGTCCCATCCATTCTCCACCATTCATGTTTACGTTACGAGGTCGTTCGTTCTGTTCACGATTTTCGATTATTTCTCTCTCATTATCTTCGTTTAGGCCTACACTATTTTCATTATTTTGTTCCACACCTTTGTTGTCTTGCGAATTATTGATTCCTGCGTTTTCTTCTGCAGGCTGCAGTTGTTGATTGTTATTTTCTGCATTTTCTCTAACAGGGTTTGCTTGTACATCTCCATTAACTTCATTGTCTGTTTCACGGTTCATTTGTACTGCATCTCTCACTGCGTTTTGTCTGTCATCAGGATTATTCCTCGACTGGGACCGAGTTAATATCATCTTGTCTTATTATCATAATTTCCTACCTATTCCCTAATAATGAGTCTATCTATCATTTCTTCCTAAGGGACGAGCCTCTGTCCGATAAAGGTGAAAATGTAAACATCCTATGAGTAGCGTTAGAGATAGAAAGAGTAAGATAAGTTATTTAACTCACCTAGTATGATGCAAGGCTACAGAAGATCAGGCTATATTACAAGACAGTGAGTGCAAAAGAAAATAGAAAAATAAAGTAAAATAAAAGTAGTGTTTAAAAATACGCACAAAGAATAAAAAAAAAAAAAGAAAAAAAAAAGAAATATATATATAATACAAAACGATTATTGTAGTGAGAAAGGAAATACACTAATTAAGAGAGTAAAATTATTAAAAAGACACCACTACAACTACCACCATCACCACCCCCACAACCACTACTAACACCTCCACTACAACCACCACCACAACTACTACCACCACCACAACTACCACCACCACCACAACTACCACCACCACCACAACTACTACCACCACCACAACCACACCAACTACCACCACCACAACTACTACCACCACCACAACCACACCAACTACCATCACAACAAGTACCACCACCACCACCACCATAAAAACTACCACCACAACAACTACCACCACCACCACCACAACAACAACAACAACTACCACCACCACAACAACTACCACCACCACAACTACTACCACCACCACAACAACTACCACCACCACCACAACTACTACCACCACCACAACAACTACCACCACCACCACCACAACTACCACCACCACCACCACCACAACCACAAATACAAATACAACAACAACTACCACCACCACCACAACCACCACAACTACCACCACCACCACAATCACAACCACCACAACTACTTCAACCACAAATACAAATACAACAACAACCACCACCACCACCACATGTGCACCAATTCAGCACAAAGGCTATGCACGTTGCCAAGTCAGGTGGTATCTCTCTATCTCTCTCTCTCTCTCTCTCTCTCTCTCTCTCTCTCTCTATAGTGCACACAAAGACTTTCACACGCCAACGAACGTAGACAAAACATAAACACAAAAGTCACATTCCTTTATAAAAAACAACGAAATTAACATTGCTTATAGTGAGACGACCTAGATGTGTGTGATTTTGTGTTTTGTTTTGTTTTTCTGATGTGGCTTGATGTCCCTGTTCGGGCTCTGTCTCGAGTCGGCCACCCCCATAACAAAAAAAGAAGGAAAACTGGAGTAAGCGCCATACATAAATACACACATACATAATGAGAGAGAGAGAGAGAGAGAGAGAGAGAGAGAGAGAGAGAGAGAGAGAGAGAGAGAGAGAGAGAGAGAGAGAGAGAGAGAGAGAGAGAGATACTATTTACTCCTATATATCATAGACTAGTAACCTTCCACAAGTGTTCATTATATAAGTTTGATAAAGTATACCGTATTGGTCATTAGTCTACCAACCCCATACCACCACTACCACCACCATCATTATACCGTATTGGTCATTAGTCTACCAACCCCATACCACCACTACCACCACCATCATTATACCGTATTGGTCATTAGTCTACCAACCCCATACCACCACTACCACCACCATCATTATACCGTATTGGTCATTAGTCTACCAACCCCATACCACCACTACCACCACCATCATTATACCGTATTGGTCATTAGTCTACCAACCCCATACCACCACTACCACCACCATCATTATACCGTATTGGTCATTAGTCTACCAACCCCATACCACCACCATCATTATACCGTATTGGTCATTAGTCTACCAACCCCATACCACCACTACCACCACCATCATTATACCGTATTGGTCATTAGTCTACCAACCCCATACCACCACTACCACCACCATCATTATACCGTATTGGTCATTAGTCTACCAACCCCATACCACCACTACCACCACCATCATTATACCGTATTGGTCATTAGTCTACCAACCCCATACCACCACTACCACCACCATCATTATACCGTATTGGTCATTAGTCTACCAACCCCATACCACCACCATCATTATACCGTATTGGTCATTAGTCTACCAACCCCATACCACCACTACCACCACCATCATTATACCGTATTGGTCATTAGTCTACCAACCCCATACCACCACCATCATTATACCGTATTGGTCATTAGTCTACCAACCCCATACCACCACTACCACCACCATCATTATACCGTATTGGTCATTAGTCTACCAACCCCATACCACCACTACCACCACCATCATTATACCGTATTGGTCATTAGTCTACCAACCCCATACCACCACCATCATTATACCGTATTGGTCATTAGTCTACCAACCCCATACCACCACTACCACCACCATCATTATACCGTATTGGTCATTAGTCTACCAACCCCATACCACCACTACCACCACCATCATTATACCGTATTGGTCATTAGTCTACCAACCCCATACCACCACTACCACCACCATCATTATACCGTATTGGTCATTAGTCTACCAACCCCATACCACCACTACCACCACCATCATTATACCGTATTGGTCATTAGTCTACCAACCCCATACCACCACTACCACCACCATCATTATACCGTATTGGTCATTAGTCTACCAACCCCATACCACCACCATCATTATACCGTATTGGTCATTAGTCTACCAACCCCATACCACCACTACCACCACCATCATTATACCGTATTGGTCATTAGTCTACCAACCCCATACCACCACTACCACCACCATCATTATACCGTATTGGTCATTAGTCTACCAACCCCATACCACCACTACCACCACCATCATTATACCGTATTGGTCATTAGTCTACCAACCCCATACCACCACCATCATTATACCGTATTGGTCATTAGTCTACCAACCCCATACCACCACTACCACCACCATCATTATACCGTATTGGTCATTAGTCTACCAACCCCATACCACCACTACCACCACCATCATTATACCGTATTGGTCATTAGTCTACCAACCCCATACCACCACTACCACCACCATCATTATCACCACGAATACTTCCACCAGCACTATACCTTCTTCAAAATATGTAGGCCAAACTCTAGAACATTAAGGGGAGATTTTGTTTGTTCCCTGGACCTCTATCAAGCTTAAAATTACATCCCCTAGATCCCCTTTCAAGATTAATTTGTACACTTTTCGGTAGAAAAATGTCCCGGCCAAAAGCCGATTCATTTCAAAATAGAGACTCAGTGTCGCTCGCCAGGAAAAAAATCGACACCCAAATGGCACGAAAGGTCTTAAAATTGACAGAAATGGGGCAAAAATCCTTAAAATCGCCAAACTAATTGGGCGAACGTCTTAAAATCTAAAAAACAATGGAGCTAAACATGAGGGAGAAAGGGGTGCAGAAAAAAATCCCCCAAGTGAAAATCTGCCCTTAACCCTTTATAGGGCAAGTGACCAAATTTGATCATGCGAGGGATCAAGCAAATTTGGACCAATGAGCGCGCGAATTTGCACTATCTCCAAAAACACTCCGCCCCACAAAGGGTTAAACACCTAACACTTACGCTGCCGGCATATTTCCGCCATATTAAGGCTCATTCAGGCACTCCTGATTGATTAAGCAAGTGTCTGAATGAAATGAAATGTATTCAGCTAAAAACTAGAAGAAAAAAGCTTCAAAATGACACCAAAACGAGCTTCGTAGCTCGCGGGCTTTACCCGCAGCGCTACCATAGACATTAGCTAAAATTAGCAATTATCGCTAATGTTGTGCTACATTGACCTTTGACAGCGCTGTATATCTAGCGAGAGTATGGCTCATACTCCTCAGTGCACCGGCCGGCTGGCTGGAGGAAGGATGGGTGGCCTGTAGCGCTCCGGCTCCTTTGCACTCGATTCTATAGGCTTTAAGAGGATATAAAAACCTGTAAATTGCCATGGCGTTATGGAACGTTTCCCGCAGTCAATGGGTTAACCTCTATAACCCACAAACGACTGCAGTAATCAAGCTAATATTTCTGCCATTTGGAAAGCAGCAGCCAGAGAATAGGTGTGGAAATCTACAGCCCATTCGCTCAAGCCCTTTTTTTTAGTTATAGAGGTTAGGGTTCACAGTTTGTGGCCTACCTATTTGGAAAAGGGCATAGTACCATTATCACTATAGTTCATTCATTATAAGTAGGCTAAAATTCCTATCTTCAATCCTCTGTGACTCAAAAAGGCCTATATAAAATTGGGCTGCACCATTCCACACCTATTCCTTGGCCGACTCTTCCCAAATGTTAAAAATATTAGTGAGATAGGGGAGAAAAGCGCCAAGGAGACAAATCACAGAGATGAGGCCCCGCAGACACCAACAACCACTGCCACAACGCCAACAAGACAAGAGGGCACAAGCGACTCCTCACCACGCTTCGTTCGGGTCGCCTGCATCACCCAGGCACTTCCCCCGACCCCAGGAAAGAACATACCTGTGAGGACGGCACCTACTGATTATACACCAAACAGAGATAACCCCTCAAGACGTCGTGATGAGCAAACCGTGCATAGAAACCAACACACCACGCACCCTTCTTACTCTGAGATGCATCACCGCCGTGGTACGGATTCCCAGAAGGGCTACCACAGCCGACCCAGACCCTCCTCCACGCACAGCCGCCCCTCTAGCCGTGAAATGCCCCACCGAGGAGAACAACGAAAGTGGTAAGACCATCTCAGCCTACCTCATCATCAGTAGAGTTGGATAGATACTATTACCACACAGGTAGGAATAGTATCAGAAGACTTGGGACTATTAACCGAAAAATTGCCTTGAGGGAGTAAGACACTGGTGGAACTACTCGACGCAATTCTCGAAGGTACCTTGGATTTGCTAGTATTCTTGTTGGACCACACTGGTGACACCCAACATCTTTACATTGCCTTGGTACAGGATTTACTATAATTAGAGTATGCAGTACTGACAAGCGCTCTAGTTCTAGTAAACCTACAAAAATAGTAAGGCTGGTTGGAAGAGCGTAAGCCACTGGTGAAACGGCTTCCTTCTCAGTCAGGACTCGTAGTGGAGGGTGTAAGAGACTGGTGAAACAACTCCCTACTTAAGTCCTACGATACAAGAGCATAAGGCACTGGTGAAACGCCTCGTATTCGTTTAAACCCAAGATCCAACATCAAAGTTCTTCCAGAGACTCCTGTAGGAAGTCTGGGTTAGAGACTTGTAGTGGATGGTGTAAGACACTGGTGAAAAAACTCCCTACTTAAGTCCTGCGATACGAGAGCGTAAGACATTGGTGAAACGGCTCGTACTCATATTAACCCAAGATTTAACATCCAAGTTCTTTCAGAGATTACTGTAGGAAGTCAAGGTCAAGGACTTATAGTGGAGGGTGTAAGACACTGGTGAAACGACTCCATACTTAAGTCCTACGATACGAGAGCGTAAGACACTGGTGAAACGGCTCGTATTCGTATAAGACCTCAACCTCGCAGATCTTCAGAAGACCCCAAGGAAGTCTTCGCCAACTCTGCAACCGTCACACGGCAGGACCACCATCACGGACCAGGACGTCATCCGGAATACAACGCAGCAGCCGCATCTTCAAAGACTGTCGGAACCTGCCAAAGATCTTCCTCTTGAGACGCCTAGTGGATCCTTGATCGTGCTGTTATATAATTACCTATCCATGTCTGATGTAACATTGTACCTATAATCATATGGTACTGTGAAATAAAAATAATCTATGTTTGACTCTGTGTTATATTTGCCTCTATTGCCTTTGTGTTTGTGTTGGTTTCCTTTTCTCCAGTCAAGGAAGAACCTCCCTAATCAGTCAATACAAAACCTGGTATAACAATGATCTTGATTACTCCAGTCGTTTTTTAGTTATAGTGGTTATAGTCCGTTCATTCTAGGTTGGGCAGAAATCATAGCCTCTAAGCTTTGTAACTCAAAATGGGCTAGAGCAAATGAGCTGTTAATTTATACACATAAGTCTTCCTATTTGGTAGACATATTACCTCGATTAGTCTAGTCCTTTTTGAGTTATGAGAGATTAGGGGTTACGATTTCAGCGCAACCTTGAATGAACGGACTATAGTGGTGAAGATATTTGACCTACTTATGAATAAGAGACTATACCATGTACTATCACTATCGCCATCCTTATCACAAACACTAATAGGTACCGCCAACCTTGAATGAACGGACTATAGTGGTGAAGTTATTTGACCTACTTATGAAGAAGAGACTATACCATGTACTATCACTATCGCCATCCTTATCACAAACACTAATAGGTACCGCCAACCTTGAATGAACGGACTATAGTGGTGAAGATATTTGACCTACTTATGAATAAGAGACTATACCATGTACTATCACTATCGCCATCCTTATCACAAACACTAATAGGTACCACCAACGAACTTGACAATAATCTTGATCCCTGACCTCTCTGTAACTCAAAAGGGCCTAGAGCAAACTGGCTGTAAATATCCACACCTATTTCCTGATGGAATTTTCCCAAATTATAGAAACGTCA
>CM064528.1:52487446-52492446 GCA_032716605.1 Paralithodes platypus
ATGGCACGAAAGATCTTAAAATTGACAACGAAATGGGGAGAAAGGTGTTCAAATCGCTAAACTAACGGGCTGGACGTCTTATAATCTCAAAACAAGTGGGGCTAAACATTAGGGAGAACGGGGTCCAGAAAAAAGGTCTGCCTCCCCTTAAGGCTCAAGGTTCGGACTCAACAGTTGTGAACACTTAATGACCACAGCTGCATAATTACTGGTAACTTTGATGATTCCTTTCGCTGCCTTGTTTACCTCTTTGGAGGGTTTCTCTTTCAAAGAATTTACAAGATAATAGCACACACAACAAAGCCACTCCATCAGCTTCCTCTCTCTCCAACACCCCTTCTCCCATCTCAACACACTTCGAAAAGTAGATACGAGGTGCCGTTGTAAAGGTTTATCCCTCAATACCTTCACCTGACCTGACCTGACCTGACCTAGTGCTTTATTGTTATTTATCACGTTATAAGTGGAGGATTTGCAATACCTTGCTCTACCCTACCTAACCTAACCTAACCTAAGGGGAGGTGTGGTGGAGTGGTCTTGCTACTGGACTGGTTATCTTAAGCCCCTTTCCCACTTGTACGAATTGACACGATTTTCCGTCGACGACTGCTTATCGTAGGACTTTCGCAACAAATTGGAACGATTTTGACCGTTACAATAAATATGTTGCCGAGCACTCCGCAACATCGTCGGCAACATATGCGATTGCTCACTGAAACAACATACGACAAACTGTCAAATTTAAATTTAATGCAGCCGTTACAGAACGAATTAATGCGATGAATGAACGATTCCTCAGCAAATGCTTGCTGACACCGTTGCCGATATGCCGGCGATGTGTCACGAATGTAACGTGACTTTTTAATTGCACCCCCCCCCTCCTTGTTTGCCGATTTATAATCAGAATTAACGAATCCCACACACCGAGGGACTGGAGTTCTCGAAAGGGGGCTTTAGTCCTGGTCGCGAAAAAGAAAGGAGTATGGGGTTCCCGAGCAGGACAACCTCTCGGTTTATATTCCCAGTATACCTGGGGGTATACACTTTGGGGTCTCCGGGACTCCGGTCACGTTCTTCCTGACTTTAAGATGGGCTAAATAATCTTCATGGGTTGATAGCCTCTAAAGTCCTATTAAGGTGGGCTAAATAATCTTCATGGGTTGATAGCCTCTAAAGTTCTATTAAGGTGGACTAAATAATCTTCATGGGTTGATAGCCTCTAAAGTACTATTAAGGTGGGCTTAATAACCTTCATGGGTTGATAGCCTCTAAAGTCCTATTAAGGTGGGCTTAATAACCTTCATGGGTTGATAGCCTCTAAAGTCCTATTAAGGTGGGCTTAATAACCTTCATGGGTTGATAGCCTCTAAAAGTCCTATTAAGGTGGGCTAAATAATCTTCATGGGTTGATAGCCTCTAAAGTCCTATTAAGGTGGGCTAAATAATCTTCATGTGTTGATAGCCTCTAAAAGTCCTATTAAGGTGGGCTAAATAATCTTCATGGATTGATAGCCTCTAAAGTCCTATTAAGGTGGGCTAAATAATCTTCATGTGTTGATAGCCTCTAAAAGTCCTATTAAGGTGGGCTAAATAATCTTCATGGGTTGATAGCCTCTAAAGTCCTATTAAGGTGGGCTTAATAACCTTCATGGGTTGATAGCCTCTAAAGTCCTATTAAGGTGGGCTTAATAACCTTCATGGGTTGATAGCCTCTAAAGTCCTATTAAGGTGGGCTTAATAACCTTCATGGGTTGATAGCCTCTAAAGTCCTATTAAGGTGAGCTTAATAACCTTCATGGGTTGATAGCCTCTAAAGTCCTATTAAGGTGGGCTAAATAATCTTCATGGGTTGATAGCCTCTAAAAGTCCTATTAAGGTGGGCTAAATAATCTTCATGGGTTGATAGCCTCTAAAGTCCTATTAAGGTGGGCTAAATAATCTTCATGTGTTGATTGCCTCTAAAAGTCCTATTAAGGTGGGCTAAATAATCTTCATGGGTTGATAGCCTCTAAAGTCCTATTAAGGTGGGCTTAATAACCTTCATGGGTTGATAGCCTCTAAAGTCCTATTAAGGTGGGCTTAATAATCTTCATGGGTTGATAGCCTCTAAAGTCCTATTAAGGTGGGCTTAATAACCTTCATGGGTTGATAGCCTCTAAAGTCCTATTAAGGTGGGCTTAATAATCTTCATGGGTTGATAGCCTCTAAAGTTCTATTAAGGTGGGCTTAATAATCTTCATGGGTTGATAGCCTCTAAAGTTCTATTAAGGTGGTCTAAATAATCTTCATGGGTTGATAGCCTCTAAAGTTCTATTAAGGTGGTCTTAATAATCTTCATGGGTTGATAGCCTCTAAAGTTCTATTAAGGTGGGCTAAATAATCTTCATGGGTTGATAGCCTCTAAAGTTCTATTAAGGTGGGCTTAATAATCTTCATGGGTTGATAGCCTCTAAAGTTCTATTAAGGTGGGCTTAATCTTCATGGGTTGATAGCCTCTAAAGTTCTATTAAGGTGGGCTTAATAACCTTCATGGGTTGATAGCCTCTAAAGTTCTATTAAGGTGGTCTTAATAATCTTCATGGGTTGATAGCCTCTAAAGTCCTATTAAGGTGGGCTAAATAATCTTCATGGGTTGATAGCCTCTAAAGTTCTATTAAGGTGGGCTTAATAACCTTCATGGGTTGATAGCCTCTAAAGTTCTATTAAGGTGGTCTTAATAATCTTCATGGGTTGATAGCCTCTAAAGTCCTATTAAGGTGGGCTTAATAACCTTCATGGGTTGATAGCCTCTAAAGTTCTATTAAGGTGGGCTTAATAACCTTCATGGGTTGATAGCCTCTAAAGTCCTATTAAGGTGGGCTTAATAATCTTCATGGGTTGATAGCCTCTAAAGTCCTATTAAGGTGGGCTTAATAATCTTCATGGGTTGATAGCCTCTAAAGTTCTATTAAGGTGGGCTTAATAACCTTCATGGTTGATAGCCTCTAAAGTTCTATTAAGGTGGTCTTAATAATCTTCATGGGTTGATAGCCTCTAAAGTCCTATTAAGGTGGGCTTAATAATCTTCATGGGTTGATAGCCTCTAAAGTTCTATTAAGGTGGGCTTAATAACCTTCATGGTTGATAGCCTCTAAAGTCCTATTAAGGTGGGCTTAATAATCTTCATGGGTTGATAGCCTCTAAAGTTCTATTAAGGTGGGCTTAATAACCTTCATGGGTTGATAGCCTCTAAAGTTCTATTAAGGTGGGCTTAATAACCTTCATGGGTTGATAGCCTCTAAAGTTTAAGGTGGGCTTAATAATCTTCATGGGTTGATAGCCTCTAAAGTCCTATTAAGGTGGGCTTAATAATCTTCATGGGTTGATAGCCTCTAAAGTTCTATTAAGGTGGGCTTAATAACCTTCATGGTTGATAGCCTCTAAAGTCCTATTAAGGTGGGCTTAATAATCTTCATGGGTTGATAGCCTCTAAAGTTCTATTAAGGTGGGCTTAATAACCTTCATGGGTTGATAGCCTCTAAAGTTCTATTTTAACTAACCCACACACCATTCACACCTCAACCTTCGCACGTACTTGTCAAGTCTCAGCAATGTCTATGCAGGAAGAACGTGATATAGATTTACTGCGGCTGCACTTTGATTTAATACATCAGCGGCAGCGTATGTTATGTTTTATATGAGCAGCAAGTCAAGGAGGAGGAGATTGAGAAGAAAAGGAAGAAGCAAAAACAGCGGTCGGTCGGTGTGGACGAGGATTGCACACAACAGGGGTGAAAGGGGTGTTTCCGGGTGGATGGGACTTGATAGCCTTGGCGGGCAACCTATCTAGGGGAAAAAACCCTATACAAATTACCGATGGGCGACACGCTAATCGGTGCCACTTACAGGTGGCGATTTTTAAAACAGATAACAAAATAACAGAACACAGTCTCCAAAATTGTGCCACAGGTGTGTGAGGCCATTTTACATGTGTACATGAATAAAGTGTTTAATTGTTCAATCACATCTGATGAGTGGAAGCCAGTTGGATTAGTATTTGTTTTTTTCCTGAACTCCCTTCTTTCATGTTTGGCCTCATTAGTTTTAAAATTTGAAGATTTTCGCCCATTTCTTTGCCTATATTAAGACCTTCCGTGCTGACAACACAACCACTACACAAACTTGCACATCCTTGCACACATAATATGACAAACACACACACAAACGTATCACACACATTACTATATCCCTTATTTATCAGCTCTTGTATTTTTTATTTGGTCTCTATGGAATCTGTGAATAATTTCTGATCTGATGAGCTAAATACAATTATTATCCCACTAACACATGAGCAAAGGTACACAAGTCAATTAAAATATGTTATATTTGTTTTCCCTAATCTTTAAATATTTCAGCTAGCTCACTGAGAAGTGAAATCTATTGATATGTATCCGAAAATATATGACACCGACTTAAGGGAACCCACCTCGCTTTTTTTCGATTTATCTCACTTTCTCTTTGGCTTGTATCCATTCGGTCTCATTCAGCCTACAGTGTTAAGACGTTTACCCCCATCCAGGTGTCAATATTTACCTGGCGAGCGGTAGCGAGCCAGCATACATATATTTTTGTTTTGACATCAAGCTGAATTTGTACAATTTTCGATAGAAAAATGTCTCCGGCGAAGCCGGATTTCTCCATATAATGCTGGCTCGCTATCGCTCGCCAAGAAGAAATTGACACCTGGATGGGGATAAACGTCTTAAAACAGTTGGCTGAATGGGGCCGAATGGATACAAGCCAGAGCAAGAAATAAAGATAAAAAAAAGCCGGTGACCCCCCTTAATTTTCTGAAACGATAAGTTGTCAACATCTTAACGTTCAGCTTACACAGAAGATGAGGTAAAACTCTATGTTGTACTCTTAATAATAATTATTATTGTAGTGGTGCAATAATATTATTTTCAATTCCATGGCATTAGAATCTAAAGGTATTAAAAAAACATCAAACAAATAATGAT
>CM064528.1:52497446-52647838 GCA_032716605.1 Paralithodes platypus
CACTTGCGAGTTTCGTTCTATAAGGAAGTTGGAGTTGTATATATTGATATTTAGCAGAATTACCAGCTAAAATACGGTTGTAGTGCATTTATAAATACATAAATCCAATTCAACATACTCTATACCCATCGGAAACCTACATTATTATTGCATTGCTGTTTATTATCGATGTATACAGCTCCAACTTCCTTATAGCCTGAAACTCGCAAGTGGTCAATATACCCGCAGCTGAAAACGAACAGACTTATAGCAACAACAACAACAACAACAAACAACATCATCATCATCATCATCATCAACAACAACAACAACAACATCAACAACAACAACATCAACAACAACAACATCATCAACAACAACAACAACAATAACAACATCAACAACAATAACAACAAACAACAACAACATCAACAATGATAACAACAACAACAACAACAACAACAACAACAACAACAACAACAACAACAACAACAACATCATCTACGATCACAATAAGCCCCCCTGAAAAACAGTGGTCTTTCTTAAACTGCATAAAATCGTCTAAATTTAGCCAGTACAGAAGGTACTGGTGCTGAAGGGGTTAACCCTATTAGGTGCAGGGCGGGCCTATTAGGTGTAGGGCGGGGCTATTTAGACCCTCCCAGTTTTACTCCATTAGCTTGGAGATTTCAAGACGTTTCATCTCATTAGTTTGGCGATTATATGATGCTTCAACCCAATAAGGTGTCGATTTTTCCTGGGCGAGCGATAGTGAGCCTGCAATTTAGGAGAAACCGGCCTTTGGCCGGGAAATTTTTCTACCGAAAAATGTACACATTTAGCTTGAAGGGGGTCTGAGGGACGTTTTTTTTTAGTTTGAAGGGGGTTTGGAGAGGCGTTTTTCCAAGTCTCGGCGTAAACTAAAAACACATTTGTTCGAAAATATCAAAAACAATTAAAACCCTCAATAATAATTAAACCAAATACCATAATGACCTCCAAGACGTTGCACCAGATAGTGTTAAGGGGTGATGGTTAATATTTAGGTCGATATTTTCATATATCTATTATCATTCTAGTTTCCTCCCTAGACCTCCATCAAACTTAAAAAGACATCCATTAGATCCCCCTTCTAGATTAATTTGTAAATTTTCGGTTGAAAAATTTCCCGGCCAAAGGCCGGTTCTTCCAAAATTACAGGCTCACTATCGTTCACCAGGACAAAAATCGACAAATAAATAGCATGAAAGGTCTTAATATTGACACAGAAATGGGGCGAAAGGTCTTAAAATTGCCAAACTAATGGGCCAAGCCTCTGAAAATCATAAAACTAATGAGGCTAAACAAGAGGGAGAAAGTGGTCCAGAAAACCGGCTCATCTCCCTTAATAATGAGAGAGAAGTGAATAGAGAGACAGAGTATGAGGGAACAAATAAACCCCTTGAAGCTCTGACGCGTTTTAGCAGTTTATTTTGGCTATCATTAGACGATTTTATGCAGCTTAGGAAGGATCTGTGGGTACTAAAAGGTTAAATACTATCTCAATCAACCCTTTGACCTCCGTATACCGGTACTAATCTGAACAAAATCGTCTAATAGTAGCCAGAAAACAGAACAAAAACGCGTATTGGAGCTTGAAAGGGTTAATCTTAACCCGTTCAGTACCAGGGACGTCCTTTTTCATCCTATTCTGGCAACTATTAGACGATTGTATTCAGCTTAGGAAGGACCTCTAGCCATACCAAGGCTTCAAACTACCTCAACCAACCTTTTTAACTACCACAGATCCTTCCTAAACTGCCTAATATCGTCTAAGTATAGCTAGAATGAAATATAACACACGTCGCTGGTACTCAAAGGGTTAATAATAATAATATAATATTATTTATTCAGCTAGTATTTTACAATGTTGGTACCACATAATATGTTTCAAATATGACATGTGTACCAGCCTTGCATAATTCCAACTAAGCATAGCCCAATAAGGCCGTTAGGCGTATTTCCATTGGGGTCCTTGTGGTTAAGGGGAGGCAGACCGTTTGTTTGGTCTACTAATTAATTTATTCATATATTTTTTTAGCTTCCACCCTAGACCTCCATCAAGCTTAGAAAAACATCCCCTAGACCCCCATTCAAGATAAATTTGTACATTTTTCGGTAGAAAGATGTCCCGGCCGAAGGCCGGTTCCTCTTAAAATTGAAGGCTCGCTATCGCTCGCCAGGAAAAAATCGACACCCAAATGGCACGAAAGGTCTTAAAATTGACAACGAAATGAGGAGAAAGGTGTTCAAATCGCTAAACTAACGGGCTGGACGTCTTATAATCTCAAAACAAGTGGGGCTAAACATTAGGGAGAAGGGGGTCCAGAAAAAAGGTCTGCCTCCCCTTAAGGCTCAAGGTTGGGACTCAACAGTTGTGAACACTTAGCCACAGCTGCATAATGGTGAGAGCAATTACTGCTAACTTTGATGATTCCTTTCGCTGCCTTGTTTACCTCTTTGGAGGGTTTCTCTTTCAAAGAATTTACAAGCTAATAGCACACACAACAAAGCCACTCCATCAGCTTCCTCTCTCTGCAACACCCCTTCTCCCATCTCAACACACTTCGAAAAGTAGATACGAGGTGCCGTTGAAAAGGTTTATCCCTCAATACCTTCACCTGACCTGACCTGACCTGACCTAGTGCTTTATTGTTATTTATCACGTTATAAGTGGAGGATTTGCAATACCTTGCTCTACCCTACCTAACCTAACCTAACCTAAGGGGAGGTGTGGTGGAGTGGTCTTGCTACTGGGGACTGGTTATCTTAAGCCCCTTTCCCACTTGTACGAATTGTCACGATTTTCCGTCGACGACTGCTTATCGTAGGACTTTCGCAACAAATTGGAACGATTTTGACCGTTACAATAAATATGTTGCCGAGCACTCCGCAACATCGTCGGCAACACATGCGATTGCTCACTGAAACAACATACGACAAACTGTCAAATTTAAATTTAATGCAGCCGTTACAGAACGAATTAATGCGATGAATGAACGATTCCTCAGCAAATGCTTGCCGACACCGTTGCCTATGCCGGCGATGAGTCACGAATGTAACGTGAAACTTTTTAATTGCAAACCCCCCCCCCCCCCTCTCCTTGTTTGCTGATTTTTAATCAGAATTAATGAATCCCACACACCGAGGGACTGGAGTTCTCGAAAGGGGGCTTTAGTCCTGGTCGCGGGGACTCCGGTCACGTTCTTCCTGACTTTAAGGTGGGCTAAATAATCTTCATGGGTTGATAGCCTCTAAAGACCTATTAACCCGGAAACTGCGGGGAGACTCTTAAGAGTTCCCCCGGGCGGACTGCGGGAAGACTCTTAAGAGTAAGGGAAAACAAAAATCCATTTAAACCCCCCCCCCAAAAAAAAGATTTTTGTTTTTGTTTTTATTTTTTTTATTTTTTGCCCCTCGGCCATGCCAAATATCACTCCTCCACCTCCCCTCCTTCCCCACTTTCCTCCCTTCCTCCAGTTATCACCTATTTTCCCTGTTATTCCCTTATTCTGTGGTCTATTTTCGTGCTAATGAGTTGGTAGCAGGGCGTTGTCATCACTGTTACCAGCGTGGGAAAAGAGAGAGAGACTATTGGAACAGTGTCTCTCCAGACAAGGGGAGGGGAGGAGGGCAGGGAGGTTGCCTCAGCCATACATTATGTAACTCCCGGCCTGTATCGCCGATTTTGACCATCCAAACGCTGTTTCCACTTGTTTTATTGATGTAACATGTTAATACCTTTATAATCAACCTATAATAGGCACATATGGATAAGTATTAATGCTATTTATGGTAAAATAACGATGTTAGTGATGGGAACAGCTCAAATACGTCAGCACAGGAGTGTGGTCTCATACCCCCCATGCACACTTCTTAGGTTAAGGTGAGCTAACTAATCTTCATGGGTTGATAGCCTCTCAAGTTCTATTAAGGTGGGCTTAATAACCTTCATGGGTTGATATCCTCTAAAGTCCTATTAAGGTGGGCTTAATAACTTCATGGGTTGATTTGATAGCCTCTAAAGTTCTATTAAGGTGGGCTTAATAACCTTCATGGGTTGATAGCCTCTAAAGTCCTATTAAGGTGGGCTTAATAACCTTCATGGGTTGATAGCCTCTAAAGTTCTATTAAGGTGGGCTTAATAACCTTCATGGGTTGATAGCCTCTAAAGTCCTATTAAGGTGGGCTTAATAATCTTCATGGGTTGATAGCCTCTAAAGTCCTATTAAGGTGGGCTTAATAACCTTCATGGGTTGATAGCCTCTAAAGTCCTATTAAGGTGGGCTTAATAATCTTCATGGGTTGATAGCCTCTAAAGTCCTATTAAGGTGGGCTTAATAACCTTCATGGGTTGATAGCCTCTAAAGTCCTATTAAGGTGGGCTTAATAATCTTCATGGGTTGATAGCCTCTAAAGTCTATTAAGGTGGGCTTAATAATCTTCATGGGTTGATAGCCTCTAAAGTCCTATTAAGGTGGGCTTAATAATCTTCATGGGTTGATAGCCTCTAAAGTCCTATTAAGGTGGGCTTAATAATCTTCATGGGTTGATAGCCTCTAAAGTCCTATTAAGGTGGGCTTAATAATCTTCATGGGTTGATAGCCTCTAAAGTCCTATTAAGGTGGGCTTAATAATCTTCATGGGTTGATAGCCTCTAAAGTCCTATTAAGGTGGGCTTAATAATCTTCATGGGTTGGTAGCCTCTAAAGTCCTATTAAGGTGGGCTTAATAATCTTCATGGGTTGATAGCCTCTAAAGTCCTATTAAGGTGGGCTTAATAATCTTCATGGGTTGATAGCCTCTAAAGTTCTATTAAGGTGGGCTTAATAATCTTCATGGGTTGATAGCCTCTAAAGTTCTATTAAGGTGGGCTTAATAACCTTCATGGGTTGATAGCCTCTAAAGTTCTATTAAGGTGGGCTTAATAATCTTCATGGGTTGATAGCCTCTAAAGTTCTATTAAGGTGGGCTTAATAATCTTCATGGGTTGATAGCCTCTAAAGTTCTATTAAGGTGGGCTTAATAATCTTCATGGGTTGATAGCCTCTAAAGTCTATTAAGGTGGGCTTAATAATCTTCATGGGTTGATAGCCTCTAAAGTTCTATTAAGGTGGGCTTAATAACCTTCATGGGTTGATAGCCTCTAAAGTTCTATTAAGGTGGGCTTAATAATCTTCATGGGTTGATAGCCTCTAAAGTTCTATTAAGGTGGGCTTAATAATCTTCATGGGTTGATAGCCTCTAAAGTTCTATTAAGGTGGGCTTAATAATCTTCATGGGTTGATAGCCTCTAAAGTTCTATTAAGGTGGGCTTAATAACCTTCATGGGTTGATAGCCTCTAAAGTTCTATTAAGGTGGGCTTAATAACCTTCATGGGTTGATAGCCTCTAAAGTTCTATTAAGGTGGGCTTAATAACCTTCATGGTTGATAGCCTCTAAAGTTCTATTAAGGTGGGCTTAATAACCTTCATGGGTTGATAGCCTCTAAAGTTCTATTAAGGTGGGCTTAATAATCTTCATGGGTTGATAGCCTCTAAAGTTCTATTAAGGTGGGCTTAATAATCTTCATGGGTTGATAGCCTCTAAAGTTCTATTAAGGTGGGCTTAATAATCTTCATGGGTTGATAGCCTCTAAAGTTCTATTAAGGTGGGCTTAATAACCTTCATGGGTTGATAGCCTCTAAAGTTCTATTAAGGTGGGCTTAATAATCTTCATGGGTTGATAGCCTCTAAAGTCCTATTAAGGTGGGCTTAATAACCTTCATGGGTTGATAGCCTCTAAAGTTCTATTAAGGTGGGCTTAATAATCTTCATGGGTTGATAGCCTCTAAAGTCCTATTAAGGTGGGCTTAATAATCTTCATGGGTTGATAGCCTCTAAAGTTCTATTAAGGTGGGCTTAATAACCTTCATGGGTTGATAGCCTCTAAAGTTCTATTAAGGTGGGCTTAATCTTCATGGGTTGATAGCCTCTAAAGTTCTATTAAGGTGGGCTTAATAATCTTCATGGGTTGATAGCCTCTAAAGTTCTATTAAGGTGGGCTTAATAATCTTCATGGGTTGATAGCCTCTAAAGTACTATTATGGTGGGCTTAATAATCTTCATGGGTTGATAGCCTCTAAAGTCCTATTAAGGTGGGCTTAATAATCTTCATGGGTTGATAGCCTCTAAAGTTCTATTAAGGTGGGCTTAATAATCTTCATGGGTTGATAGCCTCTAAAGTTCTATTAAGGTGGGCTTAATAATCTTCATGGGTTGATAGCCTCTAAAGTTCTATTAAGGTGGGCTTAATAATCTTCATGGGTTGATAGCCTCTAAAGTTCTATTAAGGTGGGCTTAATAACTTCATGGGTTGATAGCCTCTAAAGTTCTATTAAGGTGGGCTTAATAATCTTCATGGGTTGATAGCCTCTAAAGTCTATTAAGGTGGGCTTAATAATCTTCATGGGTTTGATAGCCTCTAAAGTTCTATTAAGGTGGGCTTAATAATCTTCATGGGTTGATAGCCTCTAAAGTCCTATTAAGGTGGGCTTAATAATCTTCATGGGTTGATAGCCTCTAAAGTACTATTAAGGTGGGCTTAATAACCTTCATGATAGCCTCTAAAGTCCTATTAAGTGGGCTTGATAGCCTCTTCATGGTGGGTTGATAGCCTCTAAAGTTCTATTAAGGTGGGCTTCATGGGTTGATAGCCTCTAAAGTTCTATTAAGGTGGGCTTAATAATCTTCATGGGTTGATAGCCTCTAAAGTCCTATTAAGGTGGGCTTAATAATCTTCATGGGTTGATAGCCTCTAAAGTTCTATTAAGGTGGGCTTAATAACCTTCATGGTTGATAGCCTCTAAAGTTCTATTAAGGTGGGCTTAATAACCTTCATGGGTTGATAGCCTCTAAAGTTCTATTAAGGTGGGCTTAATAATCTTCATGGGTTGATAGCCTCTAAAGTTCTATTAAGGTGGGCTTAATAATCTTCATGGGTTGATAGCCTCTAAAGTCCTATTAAGGTGGGCTTAATATGTTAATAATCTTCATGGGTTGATAGCCTCTAAAGTTCTATTAAGGTGGGCTTAATAACCTTCATGGGTTGATAGCCTCTAAAGTTCTATTAAGGTGGGCTTAATAATCTTCATGGGTTGATAGCCTCTAAAGTTCTATTAAGGTGGGCTTAATAATCTTCATGGGTTGATAGCCTCTAAAGTTCTATTAAGGTGGGCTTAATAACCTTCATGGGTTGATAGCCTCTAAAGTTCTATTAAGGTGGGCTTAATAATCTTCATGGGTTGATAGCCTCTAAAGTTCTATTAAGGTGGGCTAATAACCTTCATGGATTGATAGCCTCTAAAGTTCTATTAAGGTGGGCTTAATAATCTTCATGGGTTGATAGCCTCTAAAGTCCTATTAAGGTGGGCTTAATAATCTTCATGGGTTGATAGCCTCTAAAGTTCTATTAAGGTGGGCTTAATAACCTTCATGGGTTGATAGCCTCTAAAGTTCTATTAAGGTGGGCTTAATAATCTTCATGGGTTGATAGCCTCTAAAGTCCTATTAAGGTGGGCTTAATAATAACTTACTTCATGGGTTGATAGCCTCTAAAGTTCTATTAAGGTGGGCTTAATAATCTTCATGGGTTGATAGCCTCTAAAGTCCTATTAGGTGGGCTTAATAATCTTCATGGGTTGATAGCCTCTAAAGTTCTATTAAGGTGGGCTTAATATCTTCATGGGTTGATAGCCTCTAAAGTTCTATTAAGGTGGGCTTAATAATCTTCATGGGTTGATAGCCTCTAAAGTCCTATTAAGGTGGGCTTAATAATCTTCATGGGTTGATAGCCTCTAAAGTTCTATTAAGGTGGGCTTAATAATCTTCATGGGTTGATAGCCTCTAAAGTTCTATTAAGGTGGGCTTAATAATCTTCATGGGTTGATAGCCTCTAAAGTCCTATTAAGGTGGGCTTAATAATCTTCATGGGTTGATAGCCTCTAAAGTTCTATTAAGGTGGGCTTAATAACCTTCATGGGTTGATAGCCTCTAAAGTTCTATTAAGGTGGGCTTAATAACCTTCATGGGTTGATAGCCTCTAAAGTTCTATTAAGGTGGGCTTAATAATCTTCATGGGTTGATAGCCTCTAAAGTTCTATTAAGGTGGGCTTAATAACCTTCATGGGTTGATAGCCTCTAAAGTTCTATTAAGGTGGGCTTAATAACCTTCATGGGTTGATAGCCTCTAAAGTTCTATTAAGGTGGGCTTAATAACCTTCATGGGTTGATAGCCTCTAAAGTTCTATTAAGGTGGGCTTAATAACCTTCATGGGTTGATAGCCTCTAAAGTTCTATTAAGGTGGGCTTAATAACCTTCATGCGTTGATAGCCTCTTAAGGTGGGCTTAATAACCTTCATGGGTTGATAGCCTCTAAAGTTCTATTAAGTTGGGCTTAATAACCTTCATGGGTTGATAGCCTCTAAAGTTCTATTAAAGTGGGCTTAATAATCTTCATGGGTTGATAGCCTCTAAAGTTCTATTAAGGTGGGCTTAATAACCTTCATGGGTTGATAGCCTCTAAAGTTCTATTAAGGTGGGCTTAATAATCTTCATGGGTTGATAGCCTCTAAAGTCCTATTAAGGTGGGCTTAATAATCTTCATGGGTTGATAGCCTCTAAAGTCCTATTAAGGTGGGCTTAATAACCTTCATGGGTTGATAGCCTCTAAAGTTCTATTAAGGTGGGCTTAATAATCTTCATGGGTTGATAGCCTCTAAAGTCCTATTAAGGTGGGCTTAATAATCTTCATGGGTTGATAGCCTCTAAAGTTCTATTAAGGTGGGCTTAATAACCTTCATGGGTTGATAGCCTCTAAAGTTCTATTAGGTGGGCTTAATAACCTTCATGCATTGATAGCCTCTAAAGTTCTATTAAGGTGGGCTTAATAATCTTCATGGGTTGATAGCCTCTAAAGTTCTATTAAGGTGGGCTTAATAATCTTCATGGGTTGATAGCCTCTAAAGTTCTATTAAGGTGGGCTTAATAACCTTCATGGGTTGATAGCCTCTAAAGTTCTATTAAGGTGGGCTTAATAACCTTCATGGGTTGATAGCCTCTAAAGTTCTATTAAGGTGGGCTTAATAATCTTCATGGGTTGATAGCCTCTAAAGTTCTATTAAGGTGGGCTTAATAACCTTCATGGGTTGATAGCCTCTAAAGTTCTATTAAGGTGGGCTTAATAATCTTCATGGGTTGATAGCCTCTAAAGTTCTATTAAGGTGGGCTTATTAATCTTCATGGGTTGATAGCCTCTAAAGTTCTATTTTAACTAACCCACACACCATTCACACCTCAACCTTCGCACGTACTTGTCAAGTCTCAGCAATGTCTATGCAGGAAGAACGTGATATAGATTTACTGCGGCTGCACTTTGATTTAATACATCAGCGGCAGCGTATGTTATGTTTTATATGAGCAGCAAGTCAAGGAGGAGATGGAGAAGAAAAGGAAGAAGCAAAAACAGCGGTCGGTATGGACGAGGATAGCACACAATAGGGGTGAAAGGGGTGTTTCCGGGTGGATGGGACTCGATAGCCTTGGCGGGCAACCTATCTAGGGGAAAAAAACCTATACAAATTACCGATGGGCGACACGCTAATCGGTGCCACTTACAGGTGGCGATTTTTAAAACAGATAACAAAATAACAGAACACAGTCTCCAAAATTGTGCCACAGGTGTGTGAGGCCATTTTACATGTGTACATGAATAAAGTGTTTAATTGTTCAATCACATCTGAAGAGCGGAAGCCAGTTGGATTAGTATTTGTTTTTTTCCTGAACTCCCTTCTTTCATGGTTGGCCCCATTAGTTTTAAAATTTGAAGATTTTCGCCCATTTCTTTGCCTATATTAAGACCTTCCGTGCTGACAACACAACCACTACACAAACTTGCACATCCTTGCACACATAATATGACAAACACACACACAAACGTATCACACACATTACTATATCCCTTATTTATCAGCTCTTGTATTTTTTATTTGGTCTCTATGGAATCTGTGAATCATTTCTGATCTGATGAGCTAAATACAATTATTATCCCACTAACACATGAGCAAAGGTACACAAGTCAATTAAAATATGTTATATTTGTTTTCCCTAATCTTTAAATATTTCAGCTAGCTCACTGAGAAGTGAAATCTATTGATATGTATCCGAAAATATATGACACCGACTTAAGGGAACCCACCTCGCTTTTTTTCGATTTATCTCACTTTCTCTTTGGCTTGTATCCATTCGGTCTCATTCAGCCTACAGTGTTAAGACGTTTACCCCCATCCAGGTGTCAATATTTACCTGGCGAGCGGTAGCGAGCCAGCATACATATATTTTTGTTTTGACATCAAGCTGAATTTGTACATTTTTCGATAGAAAAATGTCTCCGGCGAAGCCGGATTTCTCCATATAATGCTGGCTCGCTATCGCTCGCCAAGAAGAAATTGACACCTGGATGGGGATAAACGTCTTAAAACAGTTGGCTGAATGGGGCCGAATGGATACAAGCCAGAGCAAGAAATAAAGATAAAAAAAAGCCGGTGACCCCCCTTAATTTTCTGAAACGATAAGTTGTCAACATCTTAACGTTCAGCTTACACAGAAGATGAGGTAAAACTCTATGTTGTACTCTTAATAATAATTATTATTGTAGTGGTGCAATAATATTATTTTCAATTCCATGGCATTAGAATCTAAAGGTATTAAAAAAACATCAAACAAATAATGATGTCCATTAATAAGGGAGATAATTAGATACATTGGATAGATATGAAGGAAGAGGGAAAGGTTCGTTAGGTCCATGCAAGTGATAAAGTAGGCGATAATAATTATATGAAATGATAAGCACTTGTTCATGTTTTTTCTTTTCATATAATAATTATATATAATTGTACTATTTACCTATTTATTTCAGAACGAGTGTTCAAGCTTTTAATCCACTACACCAAGGCGTGATAATGTAGTCTTAACCCTTTCCTGTATATATTTAAAAGAAGGGAAATTCCAGCTGGGAATAATTAAATATTTATTAGCTCACGTGTATTTGTGAGATATACTATATATATATATATATATATATATATATATATATATATATATATATATATATATATATAGTTTAGAGTTGGAACGAATATCAATGTTCACTATTTCCGAATACGAATTGCGAATATTTCAATCTTTCTTGAAGGATGAAATTTTCATCCTTCAAGAACTGGTAATTCTTTTTATATCACCAACAAACGTTAATTAAATTACTATGAAATTAATTACCGGAAGCTAATGACGATGTGAATGTGTAATTTCTTCAATATAATAAATGAACTGTATGAATTAATTTTTAATATATTGTAAGAGTTCTGGGTGCTTGTTGCTAAGATGGTTTTTCAACCCCGATGTGAATTTTCCTTTCCGAGAAAATGTGTTATTGCAATTTTGCACTTCATTCCACTTTAGTGGCCCCAACGCACATCTACACTGTTATTTATTAGTTTGTGTTAACTTTAAAATTTAATATTTTACATTTTTGTATATCTTCTATTGGTTTCGTGAAAATATTCGCATGTTTGCAAATAGCTATGAATGGAAAGCGAATACGAATACGAATATTGAAAAACATAGCGAATATTCGCACATACGAATACGAAACGAATATTGGGTCCATCTCTAATATATATATATACATATTAGGTTTAGCTTTTGTGATATATAATCATGGTCTGTAACTCTTAGGATCTGTCTGAAGTTAGCTCACATTTCAGGTTTGTCCGAATTTACATTCAAAATCTGGAAAAAGTAGAAAGCATAATTGTCACCAAACTACCACAACCACCACCACCGAACTACCACCACAACCATCTACACAATAAACAACCGTGACTATCACAACTACCACCACAGCTATACGTCACCACCATACACCATCACCACGGCCATGTACCACCACCACCACCACCATCACCACTACCTCCACCACCACAACCACAACCACCACCACATTCTTGAGTACATCGCCAAAATACGTCTCATGCATTCCTGAGCATTTCTGCACATCGGCACCACCCTCGTGCTCCCTCGTGCTGAGCATACCCATGGCGGGTATACTTTCGGCAAGTCATAAGACGCATGTCTTATAACGCCGCCGATTATTTGCGGATTGATTTGGCGACTATTCTTGTGCATCAGCAATTCCTCATACGACGGTTCTCATTCATTGTAACGACTTTCCTCGTGAGAAACCCTTGCCGATGTACTAGAGGACTTGAGAATGCCTCGCCAGTGCGTCGGCAAATATTTGCCGACACTTGCGAGAAGTATTGCATTGCATATCGTCACCCCTCGTGCCAAATTTTGAACAATCCGAAGTTGCTCACAAATCTAGCGACGCCAGTTACGACTCAAACGACCCGCCGCCAACGTAATGAGATGATTTAAGATTTAGTTAAGACATGATACGACAATGGCCAAAAAGGGGCAATCGTGTGGGATCGCCGATGAAAATTGTGAATGTTGGAAAGGGGCTTTAAGGTCCCGGGTTCAAATCCCGATATGTCAATGGGAAGATATCGAGATGAAATTTGTGCTGTACTTAGTTTCCGTGCATCACTACAAAGCCCACCGACACGCCCTATAAATACCCTCGATGTTTTTAATGAATTAGCATTGTATGACTATTCCCCCATTCAAAATGCTATGGGGCATTGCCTAGTGAGTAAACAGCTCGATAGGTTCCGTTGGATATTATTGGTAATTTGAAATATACTGCCTCTGGCCATGATAAAAATCCTTTTACTATAGTTCATCAATCATGTTCCCATATAATTAACCCCATCACAACCCATATAAATAATAATTAATCTGTCAAAACTGGTGCCTTTTATGACGCTTTGAAAATTGATCGTGTTAATCCAATTTACAAAGCTGGTAAAAAGGGAGATTTTGGCAATTATAGACCTGTATTATTTCTGCCTGTATTACGTAAACATTTTGAGAGAGCAATATGTTCGAGACTTGTCTCTTTACTTCTTGGTAATAGTCGCCCAAATTCTCGACAGCATGGATTTCTTCCGCATAAATTAACATATACATCTTTAGTAAAGCCGGTATCAGACGAGAGCTATTATAGTCAACATTCGAAAAACAACATGTTTCTGGCAATATTTCTGGACTATTTTGCACTGGTATCGGAAACTAGACTGGTGATACATGAATTTAGGTCACCGAAATAGTTAAAATGTTGACCTCATAAGCTGCCAGACCAGTGTTGAGGATAAATGTTGAGTGAAAAAGCGCTCGTGTGATACCGGCTTAACTGTTATAAAGATGGATCATTGGCAAGGAATAAACATGTTATCGGGGTTTTCATAGATTTTGCCAAGGCTTTCCAATTTCCAGATCACGATATTTTACTTGAACAATTGAAATATAACGGTAGAACTGTGATTACTCTTAAAATGTGTTCCTCATATTTAAGGGAAAGGGTTTATTTACCAGTCGATTTATTTAGGTACCGGTATCGGGGGCCGGGGGTGCTGGAGGGACCTTGGTGATCCCTGGTCTCTGGGTCTTCTCCTGGGTGACCTAGGTGTGTGTGAATTTGTGTTTTGTTTTTGTGTTCGTTGTTTTCAGTTATGTTGTATTGTCCCTATTCGGGCTCTGTCTCGAGTCGACAATCCCCAGAAGAAAAAAAATGGGGGATGGGCCTGAGTATATACAGTACATATTATAGGTTTGATTCCCGAAGGGAAGTAGAGAAAACCTAATATTTAGTAGGGGCCCCGGAATCATTGACGATGTTGCCTATTAGTATAATAGTCTCCAATCAACACCACGTCAGTCGTTTGAATCAACCGCCGCGAGGAAGAAAAAGAGTCATCTTCATAAGTGCAACGCTACTTCTCTTATGGTGTCGTTACAGATCGGGTACCCACTACGAAAAAACTTTCGTAAAAAATAAAAGAGTACAAAGGAAAATTTAAACAGTTAAACACTGTTATCAACAAGCTTCCCACATTCGATGGATTTTCTCGTGTTGTGGCTTCTTACCACCTCTCGCCAAGCGCACAAGTCCTTCACTGATATATCAAGATAAAAACCTCAAAAATATCACGTGAATGGGAAGGGGATGGCTGGGAGGGCCCTCATCGTCAATGATTCCGGGGCCCCTACTAAATATTAGGTTTTCTCTACTTCCCTTCGGGAATCAAACCTATAATTTAATAGTGGCCCCTTCATCATTGACGATGTTGCCTGAATTCCAAGACTGGAGGGGGACATTCGCAATAATATCGTATCCTCAGTAACCGCAGGTCGTAAGTCAAGAATCTTCATAACAGGAAAAGTATTTTATTGTAGTATGCATACAATATAAAAGATATAAAAATATGAAAGAGTGTGAGCAGTGCGTTGCTTCAAAGAAGCCTGCTCCAACAACTTAGTCCTCGTACATGAGGTGTTTGTTGTACAGCGTGATACCTAATAGTAGGGTCATTGGCTTGGAATCCGTGACCATTTTGTTCCTACCTTTTTCTCTCGATGGATTTGACAACCTGAACCATTTTAAAGGAAAATTAGCTCCTATGCCCCTCTGAAAAATGACGGCTAACTCTGCTAGAGCCCAATATTCAAAATGGCCGCCAACACCATCTTGAAAAACATGAAATGTAATATCTCTGGCATCAGATGAGCTACAAGGACGAATGAGGTGTCCTTTTTCACTAATTCTGGCATTACAAATCCACTGGAATGGTTATTGTATTGTATTATATTGTATATTGTATTGTATTATACTAATTGTACATACTAATCTGCCACTTCACTGTCACTACATGATTCACTGTATGAGCCACTATCAGAATCACTGTCCTCACTTTCGCTGCTATCATCACTGTTGTTCTCTGCCTGCGGTGTATATCTAATATTACTTTTTTACTGTTTCAGATGGATCGCATGCCCATCTGATGAAAATCGCCGACTTGTGAAGTGACCGTAATAATGGATAATAGAAGAGAGAGTGAAGAGTTACCAGACAAGACATTAAATGAATACGAGTGCATTTTACTCTGTGGTAAGCGATGTACCGCAGATGATCGTTTGGAAAACATTACACCTGAGAAGTGGGAATCCATCCGGGAAAAGCCTTTACAATGGAAAGAACTTGATAAGTTTCAACATATACATGAAAATGTGGATTGGGAGAAGGGACCAAAGGGTCACCACATGCATAGCACTTGTTACGCATCATTATCCAGCAAGCGCAAGCTCTCTCAAGCCAAAAACGCAAACACAAATCCGAGGAAAGTCTTGAAAGAGATGAAGCATCAGATCAACAAGACCCTTCCCCAGAGGCCAGTGCACCTAAAAGGCTCCGCTCCAGTATGGGTGTCCTTCACGATAAGACTCTATGTGTGTGGTGCATGAAAGGGGCATACAAGAGTAGTGATCGTGACAAGCAGATTTTACTCCTATCAACAGTAGATGCCTGGACTAAATTCAAGTTACATACTGTCCGTCTGGAAGATGAGGTCATGAGATTGAGACTTGACACTCTGATTGCATCCATCCCAGATAGTCAAACAGCATTTGGGTTGGAAATCCGCTACCATCGTGCGTGCTGGCGCAAATATGTAAGTGACCACAAGCCCCTTTCAGATGAAAGCACTCAACATCTGCAGCGTGTAAACCTCCGAGAGGCCCAAGCTCTCTTCTTTCATCATATTCGTCAAGTCATCTTCAAAGACCATGAAATTCGCACACTGCAAGGCCTGCTGCAGGACTATAAGCACATTATCTCAAATCACGGACATAACTCAGTAGTAAAATCCAGCTACTTAAAGGAAATTCTCGTCAATGAATTTGGGGAAGACATCGGATTTCATGAACGCATTCAAAAGAATGTGAGTGAACTGGTATATGATACAACAGCAGCAGGTACATACATCGAGGTGGCAATATCTTCATTGGATGTCAGCAATGATCAGTTGGTGATGAATGTTGCGGCACGACTCAAAGAGCAAGTCATCAGGACAAATACTATTCCCTGGCTCCCATATATACACGAGTTGGAGAGAGAAGAAGACCTCAGTGAGCTCCTGCTGAAGCTGCTCACATGGCTGAAACACCCAAATAAGTCTGCAATTGATGACAGTCCATCCGTCCGATTGATTGCATCTATCCTCACAAGCTACATCACTGGAAAATGCACTGCATTTGAGATAAATCTCTCTGTCTTGCTACATGGACTGACCAAGAGTAGGGAGATAGTCGACATAATGCACAAAGATGGACTGGGCATCAGTTACAATGACGTACTTATGCTGCAAGATTTTTGGGTGGTCAATGACCTCAAGTGCTCATCTGATTGCCCCTTCGAACTAGCTGAGGGTAAGCCTGCTATTGCTATAGTCGACAATGATGACTTCAAGAGCGACACACTGAACGGTGCTGGCCAGTCACACCGCTCTAATGTCATGTTTGTGCAGCCAGAATCATTTGATACAGAACTTCCTTCCGAGAATCACGAGGATAGACCAGTTCCCGGTGCCAACTTTGCATCAAACCTCTCGACAACTCTCAAAGAGCTCGGAAATGAAATGCAAAAAGTCAACCAATACAAGACAGCGAAGTGTGGGGAACCACCTGTCAGGAAGCCACCAGCTGATCAAAGTACTCCTCCTCCTGACACATCGGTGCAAAGAATTCGTGGTGTGATCCATGCATTGGCCAGGGCGCAAGATGACTGAACGAGACCTAAGCCAGAAGAACAGACTGTGCCTGGGTTTTCAGGGTTTCACGCCAGCATGTCAAATGCAGATGAGAAGAGTCGAGCAATATACCACATGACCTATCCCAACCCACCCAGTAAGACAATTCTCAATGATGTGATGTGTAAGCTTGCAAAATCAATCGAAGAAAAAAAGATGCCTTTTGCAATAATTGTTGGTGATCATCCTGTCTATGTGCTCATGCTAGAGTTGAAAAGTGAGAATGCTGAGCTGTTCAGCAAAATCTTACCATTCATGGCACCCTTCCACATCCAAATGTCGTTCATCTACACTATATACAAGAGGTTTAAGGGATCTGGCATCTCAGATGTGTTGGTGGCAGCTGGTGTTATAGCAGACGGGTCTGTTGATCAGGCCCTTCATGGAAAACATGTTAAGCGTGGGGTTCGCTGCTTGCGACTATTCTACGAGACTCTGGTCCACCATGTCATAGACAAACGTTTGGAAGATTCCCCTCTATCTGAAGAAGTAAAGGCATCCCTTGCCAATCTTCGACATCCGATTGATGCACAGGAACTTGCAGATGAACATGCAGAGCTAGAGAGAAATGCTGAGCTGAAGGACCTCGTTGATGCTCTCTTCAAGGACTTTGAGGGTGCCCCACAAGCAGAATACTGGATGTCATTCATGGAAATGGTTGAGGTTCTAACTCAAAATATCCATGCAATCAGAACAAGCAACTGGACTGAGTTCAAGTCCTCACTCAAGCTCATGCTTCCTTTGATGCATATCTATGATAATGACAAGTATGGTCGGCATCTCCCCGATTTCACTGCAGTGCTTGATACCCTTCCTGTCGATCAGGCTGCATTCATGGAGAGTGGTATGTTTGCACAGTCAATGACAGGAAAACCATATTCGTGTGTCGCCCTCGACATATGGATAGAGTCAACAATGAATAAGGGCTCTAAGCTGAAGTCTGGTTGGTTGGCCATTCTGAACAATGAAAAGCAGCTCCTTTCAAACACTCGGAATGTGAATAACAGCAATCGGGTGAGAACAAAGGTCCATCACCATGCTAATCACAAGAAACAAGGAAAAGGGAAGCATGCTGATTGCTCGTCGAGTAAAATGAAGAAGGATGAACAAGCTGTACAGGATATAAGCGCATGTCTCACTGAATTCAAGTGTGATCCATTTGACCATACAAACAAGACACTTCGATCCCTACAGTCAGGAATCCCAACCTCAGACGCACTCGCTGCCGACTTGAAATCGGCAAAGGAGGATGGCACAAGCAAACTGAAGCAATTCTTGAATGAGAGAGTGTATTTCAAGACCAAGAATCTCAACGACAGAGTTCCCCGTAGCAAGCGTTTGAACTTTTCAACTCAGGAATTGAAGAAAGCAGATGGTGAGAACCTGAAGGGAAAGACTGAGGAAATGGAGCGTAATGCCTTGGCCTCTGTTCTCGGACTGGTTGAAACGAGTGGTGCCCTCAAACTTCAAGAAGTCCTGCAGCATCGTGTTACAGCCGAGTGCCTTTCCATCTTCAACGTCAATGGAACCATCCGTAAGGCACAGAAAAGCAAGCTTCAACAAAAACTAACTATGACTGTCATTCCAGAGCCTGATGTATACACGTCTATTATTGATATGGGCCTCATCTGGCGCCTAACAACTCCTACCATTGCAGACAGAGAGAAGGGAGACGGTACCAAGTATCCCTGGGGAGATTATGCAGAGAAGTTGGTGCACTTCGTTCTAACGAGACACAAGCATGCTGAGCGCATCATTTGCGTCAATGATTCATATGATCAGAATTACACGATCAAGGACAGTGAGAGAATACTGCGCCAAAAAAACCTGCCAATCAGCAATGTCTTCATGAAGACAGAAGATAAATTTCCTTCTAGTAAAGTTTTCCATGATCTCCTGGGTAAACCTGAGAACAAAATCCGCCTTCAGGCATTTCTTCAAACGGAATTCCAGAGAACAGCAGCAACAACTAGCACCGAGATCATCTACTGTGTAGTTGGCAGCACTGCAAAGAATCTCACCACAGGCAAGCTTGTGCCAGAGCTCACATGCTCCCATGCAGAGGCAGATACGGCAATGCTCACCATATATAGTGTGCTCCGGTCAGACAGCTACACAGCAGCTGTCGTTCTTGACACAGAGGACACAGACAACTACGTGCAAGCGGCATATGTTGCTCAGAAGACAACAGGAATCCTGTGTGTGAAACGCAAATGTCAGCTTATCGATGCCCGATGTTTGTGCAGTGAGGCAATGGCTGCATCCATCATACCACTTCATGTCCTCACTGGGTGTGACCACAACTCTGGCTTCTATGGAGCAAGCAAGAAGCTCATCGCAGATCGTCTGGAGAAGTCTAAAGAGGCACACGACCTGCTAGCAGCATGTGGTACACAGCTCCTAGTCACAGAACAGGTCATCAGTGATTTGGAGCGGTTTGAAATTCGATATGTCTATGGTGATACCAAAAGCAAGACCCTGGGAGATGCGAGGGCAGCGAAGTGGAGAGCTCAGGAGAAAAAAAGCACTATCCGACTTGTGCCTGACTTGGACAGTCTCCGTCCACACTTGGAGCGTGCAAACTATCTTGCATATTTGCAAAAGCATTACCAGCTCCAAAGTCACCCCTCACCGATCGGCCATGGATGGCATCTTGTAAATGGCCTATGTCTGCCTGTCCGTTCAACCCAGCCCCCACTTCCCCCATCCATACCACTACCTACAAATCCGCAGGCAGAGAACAACAGTGATGATAGCAGCGAAAGTGAGGACAGTGATTCTGATAGTGGCTCATACAGTGAATCATGTAGTGACAGTGAAGTGGCAGATTAGTATGTACAATTAGTATAATACAATACAATAACAATACAATATACAATACAATACAATACAATACAATAACCATTCCAGTGGATTTGTAATTATTATGTTCTCTCCACCAACCACCTTTACTCCTAAACTCGATTAATGAAATTAACAAACACATGTGGTAGTCCGGGGATTCGAACCTAGGATGCTCACACCGAAAATCAACACACTTATGCATTGCACCACGAAGACAGTTGCCAGAATTAGTGAAAAAGGACACCTCATTCGTCCTTGTAGCTCATCTGATGCCAGAGATATTACATTTCATGTTTTTCAAGATGGCATTGGCGGCCATTTTGAATATTGGGCTCTAGCAGAGTTAGCCGTCATTTTTCAGAGGGGCATAGGAGCTAATTTTCCTTTAAAATGGTTCAGGTTGTCAAATCCATCGAGAGAAAAAGGTAGGAACAAAATGGTCACGGATTCCAAGCAAATGACCCTACTATAAAGTTAGTACAAAAACCCGTCATCACTTTTAATTTGGAACCCGGACTGAGCTCAGCTTGCTCCGTAGGTCCATTTATTGAGTCACTTTGACCAATATCAATATCAATACTTTTTTTTTTTTTTTTTTTTTCTATATTCCAACTACTCCCTCTTGGGCATAGGCTGACAGCCTGTACATTCCACCGCTCAACACGGTGAAGCCCGTGAGGTCTTGTTCCAGTCTGGGGAGTGAGACATGTGAAGCATCCATCATGGCTCGAAGCAGCTCCATCTCTGAAGCGGCTGGTTGCTTCGCTCAAGTGCTTCACCGTCTCACCCTCCAGACTCAGACCCTCACTCTCAGAACGCCACCTATTGAGCAGTGAACTCACTAGGCATTGTCCCCCTGTAATATATTTTGAATATGGGAATATTCATACAGTGTTATTTAATCAGGGAACAATGAGGGTATTTTTTTGGCATTTCGGTGGGCTTTGTGGTAATGCACTGATACTAGGTACAGCACAAATTCAATCTCAATAATATCTTCCCATTGACATATCGGGATTTGAACCCGGGTCCATTGGATTACCAATCCAGTGGCATGACCACTCCACCACACCTCCCCTAGTGCAGACTAGCATAGAAATTTTAATTACATATATACAATGAGTGTAAACAATATTTATTATGTATAAAAAACATGAGCTTTTAATTAAGCGTTTCAAGAACATATAATGATTAAACTAGTTCTAGTAACTAAACAATGTTTTCCCTTGAGCTTCCTAGCTCGTATACATATATGTGGGCTTGGCCCGGCGTAAGCCATGCCTACCCTGACCTGTATGAACTTGTAATCCTGCGGGAGGGAGGGTTTTCCTCTGTATACTGGGATCTACCTATCCCCCCCCCTTTTCCTAAGCCAAAATGGGCGTACACATCACAGTACTAATGCCGACCGTCTGGAATACAAGTAAAAAAGACCTCCAAAAAAAGAAGAGAGTGCCTACATTCGGATCTCGAGAAAAGAGGTTGGGAAGAACAAAAACTGGACTTTGTTAAAAGAGATAAACAAATGCAATTGATGTCCGCAAAGGGGGGGCACCTCTGCTGATCACCACCGACTCTAGCCAAAGAGGCATAGAGTGAGCACAATGTAAATACAAAGATTAAACTTCATAGCACCAGAAAATCAGCCGGCTATGCCAGGTCGTCCGCCGGGGGAGGGGAGAAGCTGTAAAGTGTTCCTAGCTTAAGAGGATCATGTAAGACTCATGCAACCACGTGGACGGAAGCCAAGGGTGGCTTGGCCATGTCCCCTCCGCCGGCGTTCGAGACTGGACATGTAAGAACATTCGTAACTTAAACCTGTACTACTTAAAAAGAACATACTGAACTGAAACCGGTAAAACTTAAAGAAACCGTTTATTACCACTCCGAGGTCAGAGACAGCTCAGGGTCAGCGTAGCTGTCCAAACCATTTCTTAAAGATGAGAAGCCACTAGTCTAATCAGTGAACTTGAAAAGGAGTGACTCCAGTTTCCTGTCATTACAGAGGGCGTCGGAGTTACAGAGAAAGTGGGAGGGGGAGCAGACAGGCGTGGCAAGCTGTTGGCGAAACTGACAGCAGGTCAGAGAGGGAACTATAAAATTCGAGGATTGCCACCCACGCTGAATATGTCGGGGAGTTCTACTTTAGTATGAAATCTTTTGATTGGCCGAAAACTTGAGCCTTTGTCAGCTTGAACTAGAACGTCATGGTGCACCAGCATGAGGAGAACGTGGTAGTAACAAGTGGGGACTAAAAAATGTTGAAGAAATTGAATTGAAAGCAAAGGGATGCGGGCATCCATTATGGTTGAAACCATCATCTGGGGACTGAAGGGAGAATGAGTAGCACACTAAAAACAGGGTGGAGGGGGAGGGGAAGTAGAAAGCTGTTCCGACCCCGAGAAATGAGAGCATAGGCCTGCTGCTGAGCTGTCCCTGACTCGAGTAAGCGGGTTACAATACAAAAACCTTCAGTTATGTGGGCACAACTCGCGTGAGTATAGGGTGAGGCAAAAACTCCTGAATACCAATGTAGTGAACCTGCCCGCCGGGACAGAACCCTTCCACTGACGGCGGGAAGTCAAACAAAGGACCAGCCCCGGCATTGCTTAAGATGCCCATAAACACAATTGAGCTTAAGATGCCCTCAAAACACAAATGAACTAGAGAGAACCAATACTTGTTCGCGTTGTGCCGCACATATTGTACATTGGGGCCGCCCTGGGGATTTGCATAGTGTAACTGAGGAAAAACAATCCCAGAGGTAGCACCGCCCCAACTAGAGCGTACATAGTCGCTGAACAGTAATACTCCTTACCAAGGTCCGGGCTAGCCGCCTGCCGGCGGACGGGTGTATATAACAATTTGTCTGAGATGAAGTCAAAGTTAGTGAGAAGCCTTTTCCTTTACGTGTCCGCCCCTGGGTTAGCGGTGTTTGCATACCTCCCCTGAGCTGGTGATCACATGCCTACTAGGTTTCGTTGTATCCCATTCCTTATCCAGAAGGTGGTATCATGTATGCACATTGCCGGGGAAGGGAGAGCTTCGAGACTCGTTTCCCGGCGTGTGTTTGCTTGGGCCGGCGCAGTCCGTCGTGCAGAAGACATAAGGAGGCACAGCCAACTTGTGGGAACAACCATTAACTCCAGCCTCGGAACCCTGTTGCGCTAGCATGGCCGAGGGGGAGAGGAGGATGTAGGGTGGAAGAAAAGACTGACTATTAGTCATCGAAAGAATTTGTCTAGTAGCTGGGGCGTTGACCAACTGTCTGCCGGCAGCTGCACCACATTCGCGTACGGAACCATCAAAACACACAAACCTGGGAACCCCCTCCGCCCCATCATCTCCCAGATCCCCACTGCCACCTACCAGATCGCCAAGGCCCTGAACAACCTCCTCACCCCCTACGTGCCCAGCCAATTCAACCTTAACTCAGCCCACGATTTCTTGGAAATTTTACGAGACGCCCCCCGTAACAACAACCACACAATCGCCTCTCTCGACGTAGAAAGCCTGTTCACCAACGTGCCAGTGGATAGGACCATTAACATGATTCTACGTCGAATTTATCATTGCCCTGATACTCCTACACTGGACATCCCGGAGAAGGCCCTGAAAACACTACTGGAGCTATGTACCAAGGAGGCCCCCTTCCTTTGCCCCCGGGGCAACATGTACAAGCAGATAGACGGTTTGGCGATGGGCAGCCCCCTAGGAGTTCTTTTTGCGAACTTTTTCATGGGTACCATCGAGGAAGAGCTCCTGGCTGCCCAACGACCCGCCGTCTACTGTAGATACGTGGATGACATCTTCGTGCAAATCAAGGACCTCCACGAACTACAGGAACTCCAGCGTCGCTTCATGACCTCCTCCGGACTTAACTTCACCTTTGAAAAATCTAACAATGGACAACTCCCCTTCCTCGACATCCTCGTAGCTCTGAACGACCATGGGTTCAAAACCACCGTCTACATTAAACCAACTAACACAGGACAATGCCTCAACGGTGATAGTGAATGCCCCCGCCGTTATCTTCTATCCTCCATCTCCGCCTATGTTAGGAGAGCCCTCACGCACTGCTCTACCTGGGCCGACACCCACCAGGAACTAGAAAGACTATCCCAAGTTTTAGTAAATAACGGATACTCCAACTCCGACATCTCCAGCACCATCAACCACCATCTTGAAAATGGTACACCCAAAGCCCTCCCAACATTGACCCCCCCAATGAAATTAAGATCTTCTACCGCAATTACATGTCCTCTGAACACAAAAATGACGAGGCCGTCTTAAAAGAAATAATCTCCAAGCATGTCCACCCAACCAACCCGGAAAACAAAATCAAATTAATAATTTATTACAAATCCCCCAAGACCTCCAACCTCGTTCTCCGCAACAAACCAGCCTCCACCAAGATAAAGAGCCCGATGACCGACGATCACGTAATTTACCAACATACCTGTAATTATGAGGACTGTGGACCTCATTCCTATATTGGTATGACGCAGACTCGTCTTTCACGTCGGTTAACTCTTCACCTTCAGGCTGGAGCCATCAAAGACCACTATCTCACCCCTAACCACCCTCACCTCACACGCAACGAGTTAGAGAAACACACCACCATACTCGATAAAGAAAGTGACCCAAGGAGATTACCTATTCTCGAAGCTTTATATATCCAAGCCTTACATCCCAACATCAACAACCAAACTCTGGACCTTCAGATCCTTCCTTCTGCCAAAAGGCACTACCCTACAGGACCTAACACCCCTCCTCGCCCCCCGGTGCCCTTGACGCAGCCCCCCGCGCTACCTCCTTCAGCTTCGTCTTCTGCAGGCGCCACACAACTTAGGCCACGCCCCTCGACACGCAGCCAATCAGCTTCGACCCCACCTATCGACCACCATCCCGCATCCAGTGCGCATGCGTGAAGCGGTTACCCCCTTTTTTTCTCCTAGTTTTCCCTTCCACCAATAGCAGACTTTTGCCCCCTGTTTTCCGCCTCCTCTGATCCTCCACCCTCTATATATACCCTTCCTGTTTACCTTTTATATCATTCCTTCCTTACTTGATAATGCTGGTTGTCCAGTGAAACGCGTCGTATATCCTGTATCATCATGTACTTTAATGTAACCCTGTACCACCATGAATTTTGCTCATCTCCTTCATCTACTTCCTGCCACCCAGCGAAAACTCATCAGAGACCTGGAAACTTTGAATAATAAAATTTCCAACGCAGAAATTGCCATTTCTTTCAACCTCGTATGTATTTAAGAAAATATATATATATATATATATATATATATATATATATATATATAGTGGCAATAGATTCTCCTCGGGGGAAGTGGAGTCTTATAAGGGCAAGCAACACCAAGGTGAACACGAACATCTTTATTCTGGTACCGGTAACGTTTCGACATTAACATATTATGTCATCATCAGACCTAAAGCAATAATAAATAAATTTATTAATAAATTATGTTGACATTTAAAGCAAATATATTTTTAATGATAATTTAGAAAAACATAAAAAGTTAGAAATCGCGAAAAAAGATATAGAAACAAACAAACAACAGAAACAGCTAAACCATATGTGAACTACGTGTAGATATTGTAGGCTAAAATATACACAATACCTTAGAAACATAATAGGTTGGAGGAGAAACCCTGGGTGCCCAAGGTGGGCTTAAGATGGTGAGTGAGGAGGGACTCTGCTATTAAACGGGTGGTGTCACCAGAACAACTGAAAATTACTGAAAAATCTTTTTTGTTAATGGAATGGCCTAAAGGTTCACAATGGTCTGGAATGGCTGAAAAGGATGGTTTAGAAATGGGAAGTCCAGTTCTATAAGATCGACCCAGGTGCTCCGCAACCCTCCCCTCGTGTTTAAGTGCCGTTTTGATTGGCCTATATAAGTTGCATTACAGCAGCTACATTTATATTGATACACAATAGAGGATTGCAGAACATCCGGGATACGATCTTTGAATTTGAAATGATGTGACAAAGTATTGGTAGGTTTGAATATTATTCTGAGGGACACTTGGGGATAAAAGCAACGAATCAATGTTGTGACTTTATGGCGTATCGAGTAACTTGATGGTCCTAAAAATGGCATAGTGAAAAATATTACTGCCTTTTTAGCAGCTTTAGGTCTGATGATGACATATGTTAATGTCGAAACGTAACCGGTACCAGAATAAAGATGTTCGTGTTCACCTTGGTGTTGCTTGCCCCTATATATATATGTATATATATATATATATATATATATATATATATATATATATATATTATTAAACCAGTAATACATATTGCGAGTTGAATATTCTAGCATGGAGGTAACATAATAATTGATCAAATATACAAATATTTTGCCCTACTTCTTACTTGCAAGGATCTGAAAGGATCAAATTAGCATAGCGATATGTTTCAGTATTTAAGTAAGTATAATTATAAGTCATAAACATGATACACGAGGTCGTGAAATAAATCATACTGACCCACCAATTACAACACCTACTAATAAACGTCACATATATTATACAGTTTATATTCATATTGAACTGCCCACCTTATCAAATTAAAACTAAAATTAATCTTAACTCCTTTAAAAAGAGAAATATGAGCGGATCTTTAAATATTTAAATAGGGAATATATTGTATATAAATGAGTTCCATGAATTAACCTGTCAAGTGCGGGTACAGTAGACTCTGTCAAGTGCGGGTAGACTCTTAAGAGTTTTACCGGTGCGCTGCGGGAAGACTCTTATAATCCTAGGCCTAAAAAAAAAACATTTAAACCACCCCAGTATAATTTTTTTTTGTTTTTTTTGCCCCTTGGCCATGCCAAATATCATTCCTCCACATCCCCTCCTTTCCCCCCCCCCCCTTCAATTATCACCTATTTTCCCTGTTGTTCCCTTATTCTTAGGTATATTTTTGTGCTAACATAAGCGAGTTGCTAGCAGGGCGTGGTCATCTGTGTGTCTAAGCGTGGGAAATAGAGGGAGTTACAGAGAGAGGCCTCAGTCTCTCTCCAAGCCTTGAGAGGGGAGGGTGTGGAGCAGTCTGGCTCACAATTGATTTATGTAACTCTCGGTCTCATTTCGCGATTTTGACCAGCCAAACACTGTTTCCACTTGTTTTATTGTTGTAACAGGTTAATATCTTCATAATAAACGTAAAATAGGCGCATATGGATAAGTATTAATTATATTTATGGTAAGATAACAATTTTAGTGACAGGAAACAGTGAAATAGGTCTGCACAGTTCTATGGTGTTCAGTAAATACGGTGCGCACTTACTAGGTTAATGGTTTTGTATGGTCAGAGACAGACGCATTAAGATATCGTATTAAATATAAGTAGATTTCTAGAAGAGCTTTTGGCTCAACAAACGTGGCCAGTATAGTTTCCTCTTATGCATGTACAATATATGTTTGTATGTTACTCTGGCAAACAAAAATTGACTTTGAAAATGTAATTTGTTTGAGAGAGAAAGAGAGAGAGAGAGAGATGTCGAGATTGCGAGATGAGACGGCGAGACAGTGGAAAATGCAGCTTTAAGAGGTCAGAGTTGCGACGGGCTATGAGGATACAACCGGGCGATCAACTACTGATGATCAACAATATATCAAGCCACGTTTCTGGGTCCCTTCCGAATAACACACATCCCCAATTGCTACCCAGTATTGTGGATTACGATGGGGATGCCAGAATTTACCATAACCGGCATGTACGGTCGTCGCGCTAATAAGTAATGTCCCAGCTGTCATTACGTTTCGGTTGCTCTGTGCTATATTAATGTCTGTCAGATGTTGAATAAGGTGGGTAAGTGTAGGAACATGTCTGTATATTTCACTCGATATGAAGAAATGAAGCTTAGATATTGCTGATACGAATTATTGATCAAAACATAATTGGTACCGAGACATCACTTATTAGCGCAACTGTACGCAGATTAAAGCAATTAGACAACCGAGTGCAAACCGATCAGTGTACCCAGATAGATGAGCCAAGCTATTCTCATCACGAAACCATTACCCAGAGAGTCACCACCGAACCGGCTAGTAAAGCACATTCTTTTACCAAAACCACTGTTCATCATTGTCAATCTCCTTAGTTAACCAACTGAGCACCAGGCAATATAATATAATTGTACACTCCATGACCGGCAGGTTGTCAAAAAAAAAAAAAATCTCCACAAAACACCTGGAATGGGTTAGAAATGAAGGAAAAACCACAAAAAAAGATCCCCAAGGTCATTAAGGGGTCCTACAGGGCGCCCGAAAGTCGGAATTAAGATGGGAAAATGGGAAGGCAAAAACATGCTAAAACACGTTTTTGCAGGTGCGGCTGGACTTTGAGAGTTTTCAACCATCGGCATTGTTGCGTGGGATACTTACGCAGTTCTCATACAAATCTGAGCCCTCTAGATGCCATAGGACTGGAGTAAATAACCGCGACGTACCCTATGCGGCGCTGGGGTTTAGCATTACATACATTGCCGACGCATCACGTGCGTCGCTGGGGTCCAGTGGGTTAAAAACCTTCACTACTCACTTCATTGACCTTCCTCACCCTGTACTTTCCTCACCAAAAAATCCTAGTCCCCCCCCCCCCCTATTAATTTCTCACCCAGACCACAAACGTCTATCCCTGTCACTACTCCTCCAAATTAACCCTCTCCAGAACACAACCATATTTTCACACTACAGTAGAGTGATGATGGGTGAATTTAGGTGACCAACATATTTCAAATCTTTACCTCATAAGCTGCCAAACCAGTGTTGAGTATAAATGTTTAGGGAAAAAGCGCTCGTGCGATACCGGCTTGATAGCGTAATGCATAGTGCGTGGAATTTCGATGTGAGTATCCTGGGTTCGAGTCCTCGGAGTGCCACATGTATTTGTTGATTTCATTAATTGAGCTTAAATGTGAAGTGGGTTGGTGTATAAAAACATAATAATTTACTCACAACATAAACACTCCCCCACACTCAAAAACACTAAACAATCATAACTTATAATCTATATTTTATTAATTTCACCACAACACCAAATACCCCCAATGAAATTAATTAAAGTATATATGATCCGCCGGGATTCGAACCCGGGTTATCACACACAGATTTTTGCCACCTTAACCATTACACCACCAGGACGGTTAAAGGTTTATGCACACGTCTACGACTTATTATCCATTCTCGAATACTGGATATTAATCTAATCATGTTCATACTCCCAACCGCGCTATGGTAGGCCTGATGTTTAAGTGAGAGGAAAGAATATTCATGGGACACAGATCATATAGACCGGCAGCCTCGCTACCAAATATCCCTGAACCTACTGATAATCTATATTTTATTAATTTCACCACAACACCAAACACCCCCAATGAAATTAATTTAAGTATATATATACAATGATGTCTTTAGTCTGTTTTTTTTTTTTTTTTCCAACTGACTGTAGATTGCAAAGTTCCCATCAAATTGTCTCAGTTATTTTGAAGATTTTGCATAGTGAAATATGGTGCTAATTATATAAACTTGTTCTTAACCCTTTCAGTACCGGTGCCGTCCTTTTAATTGTATTCTGGCTACGATTAGACGATTTTGTTCAGCTTAAAAAGGACTTCCAACAGGCTTTGAACTATCTCGCTTAACCCTTTTTACTACCCCAGATCCTTCTTAAACTGCACAAATGCGTCTAAATATAGCCAGCATAAAGTTAAAAGGACGTCGTCGGAACAGAAGGGGTTAATAGGATGCAGAATTATAGTATTTTCCTATTTTTTTTTCTATTAAGTATCCATTAAGTATCCATTAAGTATCCATTAAGTATCCATTAAGTATCCATTAAGTATCCATTAAGTATCCATTAAGTATCCATTAAGTATCCATTAAGTATCCATTAAGTATCCATTAAGTATCCATTAAGTATCCATTAAGTATCCATTAAGTATCCATTAAGTATCCATTAAGTATCCATTAAGTATCCATTAAGTATCCATTAAGTATCCATTAAGTATCCATTAAGTATCAATTAAGTATCCATTAAGTATCCATTAAGTATCCATTAAGTATCCATTAAGTATCCATTAAGTATCCATTAAGTATCCATTAAGTATCCATTAAGTATCCATTAAGTATCCATTAAGTATCCATTAAGTATCCATTAAGTATCCATTAAGTATCCATTAAGTATCCATTAAGTATAATTTTAGCTGGTAAGGGATTCAATGCATGTCTGCCTGCCGAGATCGGAACCTCTCCGGGTGGTCAGGGGCCTGGGGAGTGCTGGAGCGACCTTGGTAACCCTGGTCTCTGGGTCTTTTCCTGGGTGACCTGGATGTGTGTGAGTTTGTGTTTTTTATCTGTGTTTATTTTTTGTTTTATGTTGTTTTTGTGTTTTCCCTGTTCTTGCTCTGTCTTGAGTCAACTATCCCCAAAATGGGGATTGGGCCTGAGCATATAGATAGATAGATAGGGATTCAATTTATCGGCAGCTGAAAAGAAACAGAGTACAGTCATTGACCTCCATCAAACTTTAAAAAAAAAAACCCAAGACCCCCTTTCAAGCTATATTTGTACATTTTTCAGTAGAAAAATGTCCCGGCCGAAAGCCGATTCCCCTCAAATTACAGGCTCGCTATCGCTCGCCAGGAGAAAATCGACACCTAAATGACGCGAAAGTCTTAATATTGACAAAGAAATGGGGTGAAAGGTCTTAAAATAGCCAAACTAATGAGCCGAACGTCATAACATCTGAAAACTAACGGGGCTAACCATGAGGGAGAAGGGGGTAGGTATACCGTATGTCGCTAACATTACACAACCTGTCAACCTGTGTGTGTGTTACGACGATTACAGGGCATTAACCCCTTCTGCTGTACCGTCAACCTGTGTGTGTGCTACGACGATTACAGGGCATTAACCCCTTCTGCTGTACCGTCAACCTGTGTGTGTGCTACGACGATTACAGGGCATTAACCCCTTCTGCTGTACCGTCAACCTGTGTGTGTGTTACGACGATTACAGGGCATTAACCCCTTCTGCTGTACTGTCAACCTGTGTGTGTGTGCTACGACGATTACAGGGCATTAACCCCTTCTGCTGTACCGTCAACCTGTGTGTGTGCTACGACGATTACAGGGCATTAACCCCTTCTGCTGTACCGTCAACCTGTGTGTGTGTTACGACGATTACAGGGCATTAACCCCTTCTGCTGTACCGTCAACCTGTGTGTGTGCTACGACGATTACAGGGCATTAACCCCTTCTGCTGTACCGTCAACCTGTGTGTGTGTTACGACGATTACAGGGCATTAACCCCTTCTGCTGTACCGTCAACCTGTGTGTGTGCTACGACGATTACAGGGCATTAACCCCTTCTGCTGTACCGTCAACCTGTGTGTGTGCTACGACGATTACAGGGCATTAACCCCTTCTGCTGTACCGTCAACCTGTGTGTGTGTTACGACGATTACAGGGCATTAACCCCTTCTGCTGTACCGTCAACCTGTGTGTGTGCTACGACGATTACAGGGCATTAACCCCTTCTGCTGTACCGTCAACCTGTGTGTGTGTTACGACGATTACAGGGCATTAACCCCTTCTGCTGTACCGTCAACCTGTGTGTGTGCTACGACGATTACAGGGCATTAACCCCTTCTGCTGTACCGTCAACCTGTGTGTGTGCTACGACGATTACAGGGCATTAACCCCTTCTGCTGTACCGTCAACCTGTGTGTGTGCTACGACGATTACAGGGCATTAACCCCTTCTGCTGTACCGTCAACCTGTGTGTGTGCTACGACGATTACAGGGCATTAACCCCTTCTGCTGTACCGTCAACCTGTGTGTGTGCTACGACGATTACAGGGCATTAACCCCTTCTGCTGTACCGTCAACCTGTGTGTGTGCTACGACGATTACAGGGCATTAACCCCTTCTGCTGTACCGTCAACCTGTGTGTGTGCTACGACGATTACAGGGCATTAACCCCTTCTGCTGTACCGTCAACCTGTGTGTGTGCTACGACGATTACAGGGCATTAACCCCTTCTGCTGTACCGTCAACCTGTGTGTGTGCTACGACGATTACAGGGCATTAACCCCTTCTGCTGTACCGTCAACCTGTGTGTGTGCTACGACGATTACAGGGCATTAACCCCTTCTGCTGTACCGTCAACCTGTGTGTGTGCTACGACGATTACAGGGCATTAACCCCTTCTGCTGTACCGTCAACCTGTGTGTGTGCTACGACGATTACAGGGCATTAACCCCTTCTGCTGTACCGTCAACCTGTGTGTGTGCTACGACGATTACAGGGCATTAACCCCTTCTGCTGTACCGTCAACCTGTGTGTGTGCTACGACGATTACAGGGCATTAACCCCTTCTGCTGTACCGTCAACCTGTGTGTGTGCTACGACGATTACAGGGCATTAACCCCTTCTGCTGTACCGTCAACCTGTGTGTGTTACGACGATTACAGGGCATTAACCCCTTCTGCTGTACCGTCAACCTGTGTGTGTGCTACGACGATTACAGGGCATTAACCCCTTCTGCTGTACCGTCAACCTGTGTGTGTGCTACGACGATTACAGGGCATTAACCCCTTCTGCTGTACCGTCAACCTGTGTGTGTGCTACGACGATTACAGGGCATTAACCCCTTCTGCTGTACCGTCAACCTGTGTGTGTGCTACGACGATTACAGGGCATTAACCCCTTCTGCTGTACCGTCAACCTGTGTGTGTGCTACGACGATTACAGGGCATTAACCCCTTCTGCTGTACCGTCAACCTGTGTGTGTGCTACGACGATTACAGGGCATTAACCCCTTCTGCTGTACCGTCAACCTGTGTGTGTGCTACGACGATTACAGGGCATTAACCCCTTCTGCTGTACCGTCAACCTGTGTGTGCTACGACGATTACAGGGCATTAACCCCTTCTGCTGTACCGTCAACCTGTGTGTGTGCTACGACGATTACAGGGCATTAACCCCTTCTGCTGTACCGTCAACCTGTGTGTGTGCTACGACGATTACAGGGCATTAACCCCTTCTGCTGTACCGTCAACCTGTGTGTGTGCTACGACGATTACAGGGCATTAACCCCTTCTGCTGTACCGTCAACCTGTGTGTGTGTTACGACGATTACAGGGCATTAACCCCTTCTGCTGTACCGTCAACCTGTGTGTGTGCTACGACGATTACAGGGCATTAACCCCTTCTGCTGTACCGTCAACCTGTGTGTGTGCTACGACGATTACAGGGCATTAACCCCTTCTGCTGTACCGTCAACCTGTGTGTGTGCTACGACGATTACAGGGCATTAACCCCTTCTGCTGTACCGTCAACCTGTGTGTGTGCTACGACGATTACAGGGCATTAACCCCTTCTGCTGTACCGTCAACCTGTGTGTGTGTTACGACGATTACAGGGCATTAACCCCTTCTGCTGTACCGTCAACCTGTGTGTGTGTTACGACGATTACAGGGCATTAACCCCTTCTGCTGTACCGTCAACCTGTGTGTGTGCTACGACGATTACAGGGCATTAACCCCTTCTGCTGTACCGTCAACCTGTGTGTGTTACGACGATTACAGGGCATTAACCCCTTCTGCTGTACCGTCAACCTGTGTGTGTGCTACGACGATTACAGGGCATTAACCCCTTCTGCTGTACCGTCAACCTGTGTGTGTGCTACGACGATTACAGGGCATTAACCCCTTCTGCTGTACCGTCAACCTGTGTGTGTGCTACGACGATTACAGGGCATTAACCCCTTCTGCTGTACCGTCAACCTGTGTGTGCTACGACGATTACAGGGCATTAACCCCTTCTGCTGTACCGTCAACCTGTGTGTGTGTTACGACGATTACAGGGCATTAACCCCTTCTGCTGTACCGTCAACCTGTGTGTGTGTTACGACGATTACAGGGCATTAACCCCTTCTGCTGTACCGTCAACCTGTGTGTGTGTTACGACGATTACAGGGCATTAACCCCTTCTGCTGTACCGTCAACCTGTGTGTGTTACGACGATTACAGGGCATTAACCCCTTCTGCTGTACCGTCAACCTGTGTGTGTGCTACGACGATTACAGGGCATTAACCCCTTCTGCTGTACCGTCAACCTGTGTGTGTGCTACGACGATTACAGGGCATTAACCCCTTCTGCTGTACCGTCAACCTGTGTGTGCTACGACGATTACAGGGCATTAACCCCTTCTGCTGTACCGTCAACCTGTGTGTGTTACGACGATTACAGGGCATTAACCCCTTCTGCTGTACCGTCAACCTGTGTGTGTGTTACGACGATTACAGGGCATTAACCCTTCTGTCTCCATCTATCTACCCGTCAGGATCTGCGGACTATCCCTTTCTTCAACAATTACAACCCCTTCTCTTCCCGTCAACCTTGGTGTCTCTGCTCTCATTTACAGGGCATTAACCAGTCTGCTGTAGCCTCCCAGAAGCTGTGTGTGCTACGACGCCTTAGGGGGTTCTTTTCCCCTGCACAGCTTCTTGCTCTGTACAGGGCATAGTGCGCCCTTGTATTGAGTATTGTTCACGATTACAGGTCTCCTAGACAAAGTTGAAAGGAAGGCCTTTCGTATCATTACTCCCGTCCACTCACCACTACTATAATAATCAGTGTTCCTCAGAGCTATCCCAGTGCATACCACCTCCTTTACGTAGGGCACGTGTACCCGTCTTGCAACTCAATCCCACCCCTACTCTGTGCAACCGTCAACCCAAGTGAAACGTTACTCTCAAACTTTCTTCTACTCAACATCTCGAATCAGTCTTTCCCCTTCCTATGACTTAAATTGCTTCAAACTCCGTGTGTCCGGGCATTTTGGCTCGAACGTCCCTTGATTACAAAAAATTAACCCCTTCTGCTGTACTGTCAACCTGTGTGTGTGCTACGACGATTACAGGGCATTAACCCCTTCTGCTGTACCGTCAACCTGTGTCTGTGTTACGACGATTACAGGGCATTAACCCCTTCTGCTGTACCGTCAACCTGTGTGTGTGCTACGACGATTACAGGGCATTAACCCCTTCTGCTGTACCGTCAACCTGTGTGTGTTACGACGATTACAGGGCATTAACCCCTTCTGCTGTACCGTCAACCTGTGTGTGTGTTACGACGATTACAGGGCATTAACCCCTTCTGCTGTACCGTCAACCTGTGTGTGTGTTACGACGATTACAGGGCATTAACCCCTTCTGCTGTACCGTCAACCTGTGTGTGTGTTACGACGATTACAGGGCATTAACCCCTTCTGCTGTACCGTCAACCTGTGTGTGTGTTACGACGATTACAGGGCATTAACCCCTTCTGCTGTACCGTCAACCTGTGTGTGTTACGACGATTACAGGGCATTAACCCCTTCTGCTGTACCGTCAACCTGTGTGTGTTACGACGATTACAGGGCATTAACCCCTTCTGCTGTACCGTCAACCTGTGTGTGTGCTACGACGATTACAGGGCATTAACCCCTTCTGCTGTACCGTCAACCTGTGTGTGTGTTACGACGATTACAGGGCATTAACCCCTTCTGCTGTACCGGAAACGTCTTGTTTATTTTACTCTGGCTCCTACTGATAGCTATATTTAACCCTCTCCGACATATGACGCGATTTTGAGCCTATTGGGGATACTTTAAGGGGGGTGACCTGCATTTTATCTCTCCTTTTCTCTCTTTCTCTGGCTTTTATCCATTCCGCCCCATTCAGCCTACTGTTTTTAAGACGTTTATCCCCAGCATTTTATGAAGAAATCCGGCTTCGCCGGAGACATTTTTCTATCGATAAATGTACAAATTTAGCCTGCTGTCAATTTTTGTTTTTTAAATATGCTGGCTCGCTACCGCTCGCCAGGAAAAAATCAACACCTGGATGGGGGTAAACGTCTTAAAACAGTAGGCTGAATAGGGCCAAATGGATACAACCCAGAGAAATATAGAAAAGTAGAGAAAAAAAGGCAGGTCACCCCCCTTAAAGCCTTTGTTACCATCAGGGGTATTTATAAACCTTTAGTTTAGTTACTTCAACCTCTGTAGTTGTCTTTGAGTTAGCTGTGGGCAGAACACTAATTTTGGAGAGGTAATTATAAGAGTGAGAGAACTCTATTTCTTATTGATAATCTGGCAACCTCTGCGTCATAAATGCGTGAAAGGGTTAACTCGTCCAGTACCAGGGACGTTGTTTTCATCATATTCTGGGAACTATTAGACGATTTTATTCAGCTTAGGTAGGACCTCTAGCAATAATAAGGCTTCAAAACTATCTCAACCAACCCTTTTAGCTACCACAGATCCTTCCTAAGCTGCATAATATCGTCTTAATATAGCTAGAACACAATATAACACACGTCGCTGGTACTCAAAGGGTTAAGGGGGCCCAGACGGTATTGTGCAGCATGAATTACTGGTTCGGCTCAATGGTTTAAGGAGGGGGTTTAGTTTGTTCTCTAAAACTCTATCAAACTTTAAAAAACACCCCCAAGATATATATTTGTACATTTTTCGGTAGAAAAATGTCCCGACCAAAGGCCGATTCCTCTTAAAATACAAGCTTGCTGTCGTTCGCCAGAAAAACTACACCTAAATGGCACGAAGTCTTAATATTGGCAAAGAAATGGGACAAAAGGTCTGAAAAACGCCAAACTAATGGGGCAAACGTCTTAAAATCTCAAAACTAAAAGGGATAAACATGAGGGAAAAGGAGGTCCCGAAAAAAGCAATTGTGCCTCCCCTTAAGTTTAGGAAGGATCTCTAGCAATTGTGCCTCCCCTTAAGTTTAGGAAGGATCTCTAGCAATTGTGCCTCCCCTTAAGTTTAGGAAGGATCTCTAGCAATTGTGCCTCCCCTTAAGTTTAGGAAGGATCTCTAGCAATTGTGCCTCCCCTTAAGTTTAGGAAGGATCTCTAGCAATTGTGCCTCCCCTTAAGTTTAGGAAGGATCTCTAGCAATTGTGCCTCCCCTTAAGTTTAGGAAGGATCTCTAGCAATTGTGCCTCCCCTTAAGTTTAGGAAGGATCTCTAGCAATTGTGCCTCCCCTTAAGTTTAGGAAGGATCTCTAGCAATTGTGCCTCCCCTTAAGTTTAGGAAGGATCTCTAGCAATTGTGCCTCCCCTTAAGTTTAGGAAGGATCTCTAGCAATTGTGCCTCCCCTTAAGTTTAGGAAGGATCTCTAGCAATTCTGCCTCCCCTTAAGTTTAGGAAGGATCTCTAGCAATTGTGCCTCCCCTTAAGTTTAGGAAGGATCTCTAGCAATTGTGCCTCCCCTTAAGTTTAGGAAGGATCTCTAGCAATTGTGCCTCCCCTTAAGTTTAGGAAGGATCTCTAGCAATTGTGCCTCCCCTTAAGTTTAGGAAGGATCTCTAGCAATTGTGCCTCCCCTTAAGTTTAGGAAGGATCTCTAGCAATTGTGCCTCCCCTTAAGTTTAGGAAGGATCTCTAGCAATTGTGCCTCCCCTTAAGTTTAGGAAGGATCTCTAGCAATTGTGCCTCCCCTTAAGTTTAGGAAGGATCTCTAGCAATGATAAGGTTTTGCACTATCTCAATCAACCCTCTTAAGTACCACACGTCTTTCCTAAGCTGCGTAATATGGTGTAAATTATAGCTGGCATAAAATATAACAAAGACGCCGCCGGTACAGAAGGGGTTAAGGGGGGTCATCGGCTTTGTTTTATCATTCTCTCTTTCCCTGGCTTGTATCCATTCGGCCCCATTCAGCCTACTGTTTTAAGACGTTTATCCCCATCCAGGTGTCGATCTCTTCCTGGCGAGCGATAGCGACCAGCATTGTATGGAGAAATGCGGCTTCGCCGGAGAATTTTTTCTATCGAAAAATGTACACAATTAGCTTGCTGTCAAAACAAATATATATATGCTGGCTCGCTACCTCTCGCCAGGAAAATATTGACACCTGGATGGGGGTAAACGTCTTAAACCAGTAGGCTGAATGGGGCCGAATGGATACAAGCCAGGGAAAGAGAGAAAGATAAAACAAAGCCGATGACCCCCTTTAATGTGTCATAATAGTGTGCAGTATTATCCAGGAAGTGGTCTGGCCATGTTGTCCAGGTGGTAAAGGTTTATCCAGGAAGTGGTCTGGCCATGTTGTCCAGGTGGTAAAGGTTTATCCAGGAAGTGGTCTGGCCATGTTGTCCAGGTGGTAAAGGTTTATCCAGGAAGTGGTCTGGCCATGTTGTCCAGGTGGTAAAAGTGGTCTGGCCATGTTGTCCAGGTGGTAAAGGTTTATCCAGGAAGTGGTCTGGCCATGTTGTCCAGGTGGTAAAGGTTTATCCAGGAAGTGGTCTGGCCATGTTGTCCAGGTGGTAAAGGTTTATCCCTCAATACTTTCACCGGCGCCTGTTAAGGAGAAGTACTAGTATTTTGTTTAACCCCTTCTCCTTCATGTTTAGCCCAATTAGTTATGAGATTTTAAGACGTTCGCCTCATTAGTTTGGCGATTATAAGACCTTTCGTCCTATCTAGGTGTCGATTTTATTCCTGGCGAGCGATAGCGAGCCTGTAATTTAGGAGGAACCGGCCTTCGACCGGAACAATAATTTTACCGAAATTTTTTTTTTTTTTTAAAGCTTGATAGAGGTCTAGGGAGAAAATGAAAACAAATATATGTTCCGGTAATAATAACAAACAAACAAATTAATAATATAACAGCCCTTAAGTGTATGGAGTTATTGTACGGTCACTGGACAGGCAACAATATTACCAACATAATACCTCAAGTGTAATGGTTACTACTAGCACACAGAACCATTAACTACAACTATGTGTATGTATGTGTGTGTGTTACTCAGTTACTCAGTTACTTGTTCGTCAAGGGGAATCCACGCAATGCGAGCTAAGCTCATTATTATCGCGCCTCCTTAACTGGGAATGTTTTGCGTGAAATGCATGTTAAGTGTTTTATGTACTGTTGGAATGGCTGTGGATGTGTGTGTAGTCTGTATTTTAGCCAATTGGCGACATCGGAAACGAAGGCTTAGGGTGGATCTGTATGGTACCATTCTCACTATAGACGGTACCGTCTCGCCCGAAGGCTTAGGTAGTCATCAGCTTAGGTGAACCATATGATACCCATCTCGCCTTGTACCATTTTTGCCAACCCCAGATGGGACGTCACAACGTCGTCCACTTATTCCAGGTATCTATTTACAGCTAGGTGAACTGAGGCTAACACATGAAAGGAAACAAGCCCAATTTGTCTCCGCCCGGCCGGGTATTGAACCCCCGACCCCTCGTGTGTGAGACGAGAGCTCTACCTACTAGGCTACGGGCTGTGTGTGGGTGACTGGCTGTGTGTGTATAATTATGTATGTGTGTGTGTGACTGTGTATGGATGTGAGTATGTATATGTGTGTTGAACTACTAATAAGGGCACCATGACCGTCACCAGTAGTAAGATAAAGTGATAGTGTTAACCCCTTCAGTAACAGTGCCGCCTTATATAATTTAGGCTGGCCACTATCAGACCATTGTATACTGTTACAAATGAACCTCCAGCAATTAACATGATTGAAACGATCTCAATTAACCATTTCTAGTACCACAGATCCTTCTTAAGGGGGGTGACCTGTTTTGGTTCTGTCCTTTTCTATCTTTCTCTGGCTTGTATCCATTTGGCCCCATTCAGCCTACTGTTTTAAGACGTTTATCCCCATCCAGTTGTCAATTTCTTACTGGTGAGCGGTAGCGAGCCAGCATATTTTTTTATTTTTGTTAGACAGCAGGCTAAATTTGTAAATTTTTCGATAGAAAAACGTCTCCGGCGAAGCCGGATTTCTTCATATAATGCTGGCTCGCTATCGCTCGCCAGGAAGAAATCGACACCTAGATGGGGATAAACGTCTTAAAATAGTTGGCTGAATGGGGCCGAATGGATACAAGCCAGAGAAAGAGAGAAAAGGACAGAAATAACAAAAAGCAGGTCACCCCCCTTAAACAACACTAGTAAATCGTCTAAATACAGCTAGACTCAAATTAATAATACGTCGGCGGTACAGAAAGGGTTAATGAGGGCGCCATGACAGTGAGAGATTGCCTTCACATACATAGTCAGGTCAAGGAGTTTTAAGGAGAGATTTCCACTTGAGGGATTTTTTTCTTGACTCCTTTCTCCCTCATGTTTAGCCCCATTGTTTTTGTAATTTCAAGACGTTCGTCCCATTATTTTGACGATTTTAAGAACTTTCAAACCATTTCTGTCAATTGTAAGACCTTTCGTGCCGTTTAGGTGTCGATTTTATCCTGGCGAGCGATAGCGAGCCTGTAATTTAAGAGGAACCGGCTTTCAGCCGGGAAATTTTTCTACCGAAAAATGTACACATTTATCTTGAAAGGGGGTTAAGGGGGTGTAATTTCAAGCTTGATGGAAGTCTAGGAAACACACTAAAAACCTCCCCTTAAACACCACGAGCTAGTGTAGTGGCCACCACCCAGCCTTCCACCACATGTCCTCCACCTGACCGCCCGGAAATGATATAGGCCTAACTGTTTTTTTGTGATGGTCCTCCCTTACCCAATCCTCACCATTAAGGGGGGTGACCTGATTTTTTTTATTTCTGTCATGTTCTCTCTTTCTCTGGCTTGTATCCATTCGGCCCCATTCAGCCAACTATTTTAAGACGTTTATCCCCATCTACGGGTCGATTTCTTCCTGGCGAGCGATAGCGAGCCAGCATTATATGAAGAAATCCGGCTTCGCCGGAGAAATTTTTCTATCGAAAAATGTACAAATTTAGCCTGCTGTCTAACAAAAATTAAAAATATGCTGGCTCGCTACCGCTCACCAGTAAGAAATTGACACCTGGATGGGGATAAACTTCTTAAAACAGTAGGCTGAATGGGGCCAAATGGATACAAGCCAGAGAAAGATAGAAAAGGACAGAACCAAAACAGGTCACCCCCCTTAACCTGTGTACTACCAGCAGAACAGAAGAATAAGATAATCAACCAGCGTCTACAATCAACCAAGTACCGTACTACATGTCTCTGTGTACTACCAGCAGAACAGAAGAATAAGATAATCACCCAAGTACCTTACTACATGTCTCTGTGTACTACCAGCAGAACAGAAGAATAAGATAATCAACCAAGTACCTTACTACATGTCTCTGTGTACTACCAGCAGAACAGAAGAATAAGATAATCAACCAAGTACCTTACTACATGTCTCTGTGTACTACCAGCAGAACAGAAGAATAAGATAATCAACCAAGTACCTTACTACATGTCTCTGTGTACTACCAGCAGAACAGAAGAATAAGATAATCAACCAGTGTCTACAATCAACCAAGTACCTTACTACATGTCTCTGTGTACTACCAGCAGAACAGAAGAATAAGATAATCAACCAGTGTCTACAATCAACCAAGTACCTTACTACATGTCTCTGTGTACTACCAGCAGAACAGAAGAATAAGATAATCAACCAAGTACCTTACTACATGTCTCTGTGTACTACCAGCAGAACAGAAGAATAAGATAATCAACCAGTGTCTACAATCAACCAAGTACCTTACTACATGTCTCTGTGTACTACCAGCAGAACAGAAGAATAAGATAATCAACCAGTGTCTACAATCAACCAAGTACCTTACTACATGTCTCTGTGTACTACCAGCAGAACAGAAGAATAAGATAATCAACCAAGTACCTTACTACATGTCTCTGTGTACTACCAGCAGAACAGAAGAATAAGATAATCAACCAGTGTCTACAATCAACCAAGTACCTTACTACATGTCTCTGTGTACTACCAGCAGAACAGAAGAATAAGATAATCACCCAAGTACCTTACTACATGTCTCTGTGTACTACCAGCAGAACAGAAGAATAAGATAATCAACCAGTGTCTACAATCAACCAAGTACCTTACTACATGTCTCTGTGTACTACCAGCAGAACAGAAGAATAAGATAATCAACCAAGTACCTTACTACATGTCTCTGTGTACTACCAGCAGAACAGAAGAATAAGATAATCAACCAGTGTCTACAATCAACCAAGTACCTTACTACATGTCTCTGTGTACTACCAGCAGAACAGAAGAATAAGATAATCACCCAAGTACCTTACTACATGTCTCTGTGTACTACCAGCAGAACAGAATAAGATAATCAACCAGTGTCTACAATCAACCAAGTACCTTACTACATGTCTCTGTGTACTACCAGCAGAACAGAAGAATAAGATAATCAACCAAGTACCTTACTACATGTCTCTGTGTACTACCAGCAGAACAGAAGAATAAGATAATCAACCAGTGTCTACAATCAACCAAGTACCTTACTACATGTCTCTGTGTACTACCAGCAGAACAGAAGAATAAGATAATCAACCAAGTACCTTACTACATGTCTCTGTGTACTACCAGCAGAACAGAAGAATAAGATAATCAACCAGTGTCTACAATCAACCAAGTACCTTACTACATGTCTCTGTGTACTACCAGCAGAACAGAAGAATAAGATAATCAACCAGTGTCTACAATCAACCAAGTACCTTACTACATGTCTCTGTGTACTACCAGCAGAACAGAAGAATAAGATAATCACCCAAGTACCTTACTACATGTCTCTGTGTACTACCAGCAGAACAGAAGAATAAGATAATCAACCAGTGTCTACAATCAACCAAGTACCTTACTACATGTCTCTGTGTACTACCAGCAGAACAGAAGAATAAGATAATCAACCAAGTACCTTACTACATGTCTCTGTGTACTACCAGCAGAACAGAAGAATAAGATAATCAACCAGTGTCTACAATCAACCAAGTACCTTACTACATGTCTCTGTGTACTACCAGCAGAACAGAAGAATAAGATAATCACCCAAGTACCTTACTACATGTCTCTGTGTACTACCAGCAGAACAGAAGAATAAGATAATCAACCAGTGTCTACAATCAACCAAGTACCTTACTACATGTCTCTGTGTACTACCAGCAGAACAGAAGAATAAGATAATCAACCAAGTACCTTACTACATGTCTCTGTGTACTACCAGCAGAACAGAAGAATAAGATAATCAACCAGTGTCTACAATCAACCAAGTACCTTACTACATGTCTCTGTGTACTACCAGCAGAACAGAAGAATAAGATAATCACCCAAGTACCTTACTACATGTCTCTGTGTACTACCAGCAGAACAGAAGAATAAGATAATCAACCAGTGTCTACAATCAACCAAGTACCTTACTACATGTCTCTGTGTACTACCAGCAGAACAGAAGAATAAGATAATCAACCAAGTACCTTACTACATGTCTCTGTGTACTACCAGCAGAACAGAAGAATAGATAATCAACCAGTGTCTACAATCAACCAAGTACCTTACTACATGTCTCTGTGTACTACCAGCAGAACAGAAGAATAAGATAATCAACCAAGTACCTTACTACATGTCTCTGTGTACTACCAGCAGAACAGAAGATAATCAACCAGTGTCTAATCACCAAGTACCTTACTACATGTCTCTGTGTACTACCAGCAGAACAGAAGAATAAGATAATCAACCAGTGTCTACAATCAACCAAGTACCTTACTACATGTCTCTGTGTACTACCAGCAGAACAGAAGAATAAGATAATCACCCAAGTACCTTACTACATGTCTCTGTGTACTACCAGCAGAACAGAAGAATAAGATAATCAACCAGTGTCTACAATCAACCAAGTACCTTACTACATGTCTCTGTGTACTACCAGCAGAACAGAAGAATAAGATAATCACCAAGTACCTTACTACATGTCTCTGTGTACTACCAGCAGAACAGAAGAATAAGATAATCAACCAGTGTCTACAATCAACCAAGTACCTTACTACATGTCTCTGTGTACTACCAGCAGAACAGAAGAATAAGATCAACCAAGTACCTTACTACATGTCTCTGTGTACTACCAGCAGAACAGAAGAATAAGATAATCAACCAGTGTCTACAATCAACCAAGTACCTTACTACATGTCTCTGTGTACTACCAGCAGAACAGAAGAATAAGATAATCAACCAGTGTCTACAATCAACCAAGTACCTTACTACATGTCTCTGTGTACTACCAGCAGAACAGAAGAATAAGATAATCACCCAAGTACCTTACTACATGTCTCTGTGTACTACCAGCAGAACAGAAGAATAAGATAATCAACCAGTGTCTACAATCAACCAAGTACCTTACTACATGTCTCTGTGTACTACCAGCAGAACAGAAGAATAAGATAATCAACCAAGTACCTTACTACATGTCTCTGTGTACTACCAGCAGAACAGAAGAATAAGATAATCAACCAGTGTCTACAATCAACCAAGTACCTTACTACATGTCTCTGTGTACTACCAGCAGAACAGAAGAATAAGATAATCACCCAAGTACCTTACTACATGTCTCTGTGTACTACCAGCAGAACAGAAGAATAAGATAATCAACCAGTGTCTACAATCAACCAAGTACCTTACTACATGTCTCTGTGTACTACCAGCAGAACAGAAGAATAAGATAATCAACCAAGTACCTTACTACATGTCTCTGTGTACTACCAGCAGAACAGAAGAATAATAATAACCATCAAAGTGTCCCTTACTACATCCTACCAAGTACTTACTACATGTCTCTGTGTACTACCAGCAGAACAGAAGAATAAGATAATCACCCAAGTACCTTACTACATGTCTCTGTGTACTACCAGCAGAACAGAAGAATAAGATAATCAACCAGTGTCTACAATCAACCAAGTACCTTACTACATGTCTCTGTGTACTACCAGCAGAACAGAAGAATAAGATAATCTCAACCAAGTACCTTACTACATGTCTCTGTGTACTACCAGCAGAACAGAAGAATAAGATAATCAACCAGTGTCTACAATCAACCAAGTACCTTACTACATGTCTCTGTGTACTACCAGCAGAACAGAAGAATAAGATAATCAACCAAGTACCTTACTACATGTCTCTGTGTACTACCAGCAGAACAGAAGAATAAGATAATCAACCAGTGTCTACAATCAACCAAGTACCTTACTACATGTCTCTGTGTACTACCAGCAGAACAGAAGAATAAGATAATCAACCAGTGTCTACAATCAACCAAGTACCTTACTACATGTCTCTGTGTACTACCAGCAGAACAGAAGAATAAGATAATCACCCAAGTACCTTACTACATGTCTCTGTGTACTACCAGCAGAACAGAAGAATAAGATAATCAACCAGTGTCTACAATCAACCAAGTACCTTACTACATGTCTCTGTGTACTACCAGCAGAACAGAAGAATAAGATAATCAACCAAGTACCTTACTACATGTCTCTGTGTACTACCAGCAGAACAGAAGAATAAGATAATCAACCAGTGTCTACAATCAACCAAGTACCTTACTACATGTCTCTGTGTACTACCAGCAGAACAGAAGAATAAGATAATCAACCAAGTACCTTACTACATGTCTCTGTGTACTACCAGCAGAACAGAAGAATAAGATAATCAACCAGTGTCTACAATCAACCAAGTACCTTACTACATGTCTCTGTGTACTACCAGCAGAACAGAAGAATAAGATAATCAACCAGTGTCTACAATCAACCAAGTACCTTACTACATGTCTCTGTGTACTACCAGCAGAACAGAAGAATAAGATAATCAACCAGCGTCTACAATCAACCAAGTACCGTACGACATAATATCTCTTTATTTACATACCAACAAACAACCTATTCACAATCATTTCAAGTTATTAGACAATCTTATTCAGCTTTGGAAGGCCCTCTTTGAATAACAGCGACAAAGTGTTTCTCGTTTAACCTTCTGCCTTCCAAAAATTCTCGTTTAACCGTCTGCCTTCCAAAATTCTCGTTTAACCGTCTGCCTTCCAAAATTCTCGTTTAACCGTCTGCCTTCCAAAATTCTCGTTTAACCGTCTGCCTTCCAAAATTCTCGTTTAACCGTCTGCCTTCCAAAATTCTCGTTTAACCGTCTGCCTTCCAAAATTCTCGTTTAACCGTCTGCCTTCCAAAATTCTCGTTTAACCGTCTGCCTTCCAAAATTCTCGTTTAACCGTCTGCCTTTCCAAAATTCTCGTTTAAACCGCCTGCCTTCCAAAATTCTCGTTTAACCGTCTGCCTTCCAAAATTCTCGTTTAACCGTCTGCCTTCCAAAATTCTCGTTTAACCGTCTGCCTTCCAAAATTCTCGTTTAACCGTCTGCCTTCCCAAAGTAAATATAATCAACTACTGCTAGCCGGAATTAGAGGAAGAAAGGCATCATCTAATTACTCTTAGATTACTAGTCAATTAACTAGTGGAGCCACCTTACCCAAGGCTTCGCCATTAAGAACTCTTTTAAGGGGGGTGACCTGTTTTGGTTCTGTCCTTTTCTATCTTTCTCTGGCTTTTATCCATTTGGCCCCATTCAGCCTACTGTTTTAAGACGTTTATCCCCATCCAGGTGTCAATTTCTTACTGGTGAGCGGTAGCGAGCCAGCATATTTTTTATTTTTGTTAGACAGCAGGCTAAATTTGTACATTTTTCGATAGAAAAATTTCTCCGGCGAAGCTGGATTTCTTCATATAATGCTGGCTCGCTATCGCTCGCCAGGAAGAAATCGACACCTAGATGGGGATAAACGTCTTAAAATAGTTGGCTGAATGGGGCCGAATGGATATAAGCCAGAGAAAGAGAGAAAAGGACAGAAATAATAAAAAGCAGGTCACCCCCTTAACCCTTTGACCTAAACTTTGACGTAGCCTACCTACTAAGCAATTTGCACCAGAGTACTATTCATATATATATATATATATATATATATATATATATATATATATATATATATATATATATATAATTTACTTTACGAGCTGAGTCATCCTAATGCTAACCATGCCTCCTCTCATATAACCACGCCTCCTCTCATATAACCACGCCTCCTCTCATATAACCACGCCTCCTCTCATATAATCACGCCTCCTCTCATATAACCACGCCTCCTCTCATATAACCACGCCTCCTCTCATATAACCACGCCTCCTCTCATATAACCACGCCTCCTCTCATATAATCACGCCTCCTCTCATATAACCACGCCTCTTCTCATATAACCACGCCTCCTCTCATATAACCACGCCTCCTCTCATATAATCACGCCTCCTCTCATATAACCACGCCTCCTCTCATATAACCACGCCTCCTCTCATATAACCACGCCTCCTCTCATATAACCACGCCTCCTCTCATATAACCACGCCTCCTCTCATATAACCACGCCTCCTCTCATATAACCACGCCTCCTCTCATATAACCACGCCTCCTCTCATATAATCACGCCTCCTCTCATATAACCACGCCTCCTCTCATATAACCACGCCTCCTCTCATATAACCACGCCTCCTCTCATATAACCACGCCTCCTCTCATATTCATTAATTGGTAGTTTTGATGTTTACACTGTCTTGCTATTGGTCACCTCTGAATACATTAACCAATCACTGTCCTCCAAACCTATAATGGGCGTGGCACAGAATTGGTAGGTGACCATTACTGAAAACTAAGGACAGACTTGGATAGACCCTCGACGACGATAATCCAAGGTTGGCTTTGCGACATTTACCTAGACAAGATACAATACAATTACGTTACATTTCCTTCTACGATTCCTGTGTTCCTTAAGGGGAGGTTTTTAGTGTGTTTCCTAGACTTCCATCAAGCTTGAAATTACACCCCCATGACCCCCTTTCAAGATAAATTTGTACATTTTTCGGTAGAAAAATTTCCCGGCCGAACGCCGGTTCCTCTTAAATTACAGGTTCGCTATCGCTCGCCAGGAAAAAATCGACACCGAAATGGGACGAAAGGTCTTAAAAGTGACATAAATGGGGTGAAAGTTCTTAAAATCGCCAAACTAATGGGGCGAACGTCTTAAAATCTCAAAAGCAATGGGGCTAAACATGAGGGAGAAAGGAGTAAAGAAAGAAATCGACACCTAGATGGGGATAAACGTCTTAAAATAGTTGGCTGAATGGAGCCGAATGGATACAAGCCAAAGAAAGAGAGAAAAGGACTGAAATAACAAAAAGAAGGTCACTCCCCTTAACCTCTGAAGTGCGCATGGGGGTAATTGGAAACGTCCCCCTGTGCTGACGTATTTGAGGTGTTTCCGTCACTAAAATATTCATTGTGCCATTAATAGCATTAATACTTATCCATATGCGCCTATTATGGGTTGATTATAAAGGTATTAACCTGAAACAACAATAAAACGAGTGAAAACAGCGTTTGGATGGTCAAAATCGGAGATATAGCCCGCGAGTTGTATAATGTATGGGTGAGGCAATCTGCTTTCCCGCCAATTTCCCCCAAGGCCACTGAGACACAGTCGATCGATACTCTCTCTCTCTCTCTTGCACTCGCTTGCTATCAGTGATGACCACACCCTCCAATCGGATTTCTAATGTTAGCACGAAAATATACCTCAGAATAAGGGAATAACAGGGAAAATAGGTGATAACTGAAGGAGAGGAGGAAAGTGGGGAAGGAGGGGAGGTAGAGGACTGAAATTTTGCATGGCCCAGGGGCCAAAAAAAAAATAAAAAATAAAAAATAAAAAAATAAAAAATAATTTTTTTTTCGATGTCAAAAGTTGATTTTTTTTTTCTCTGACTCTTAAGAGTCTCCCCGCAGTGCGCCGGGGGAACTCTTAAGAGTCTCCCCGCAGCTCCCGGGTTAATCGTAGGCTTGTCCACCATTCTTTAACTGTCTTCGTAGCGCAATGGATAAATGCACTGAATTTCGGTGTGAGCATCCTAGGTTCGAATCCCTGGACTGCCACATGTATTTGTTGATTTCATTAATTGAGTTTAGGTGTAAAGTCGGTTGGTGGAGGTAACATAATAATTACTTGGGTATTACGAAGATTGTGTAGTGAAATATCTTGCTGATTGTGAAAACTTGGCAATAAGATGATGCGGTAGTTTCATATTTTATCATTTAGTATCGAGAAATCATCGACTAAAGGATTCAATTTGCCATCAGCTGGAAATAAACTGACTATAGTTATAAGCTACAACCTACAATCCACATATACTGAATGTACAGGGAAATAATAGACACCTAAATAGCACGAAAGGTCTTAATATTGACAAAGAAATGGGCCGAAAGGTCTTAAAATCGACAAACTAATGGGGCAAACCTCTAAAAATCTGAGAAGTAATGGGGCTAAACATGAGAGAAAGGGGTCCAGAAAAATGGCCTATCTCCCCTTCACGACCATTATGTAATTGTCATCATTTTCTGTTTTTTTTTTTTTTTTTTTTTTTTTTAAGAGACAATGAATGGAGGAAGGAAAAACACAGATAAAACAAAAAGGTCCATGTGCCTAAAGGCATCCTCCATTCATAAAATGTTTGTAACAACTGGATTTAAACATTTGTTGATTGTAAGTTTGTGGAAAGCAATTCGAGGGAAGTGAATTCCAAAGAGTAGTAGCTCTGGGGATAAATGAATTCTGATAAGCAGAAGTTCTGCATTGTGGAGGAGAAAGTGTAAATTCATGGGCGCTCTCAGCTGCCCTAGTTCTACGGGGAAAGATGTGGAGAGGCGGCACAATTGAAGCAAGTTCCTCGGAACAATTGCTGTGAAAATATCTGTAGAATAATGCAAGGGATGCAACGTTTCTTCGTATGGCTAATGTAGGAAGGTTACCATTTATTAGACGAGGTTCTTGTGTATATAATCTACTTCTACGATTCCAATGGTTAATACGATCTCCATAAACCCTCCTAACCCGTTGAGTACCAGCGACGTGTGTTATATTGTATTCTAGCTATATTTAGACGATATTATGCAGCTTTGGAAGGATCTGTGGTAGTTAAATGGGTTGGGCGAGATAGTTTGAAACCTTATTATGGCTAGAGGTCCTTCCTAAGCTGAATAAAATAGTCTAATAGTTGCCAGAATATAATGAAAAGGACGTCACCGGTACTGTACGGGTTAATAACATAGGACCTTGTTGAACTGCATACAATCATCTAATATAATGAAAAGGACGTCACCGGTACTGTACGGGTTAATAACATAGGTCCTTGTTGAACTGCATACAATCATCTAATATAATGAAAAGGACGTCACCGGTACTGTACGGGTTAATAACATAGGTCCTTGTTGAACTGCATACAATCATCTAATATAATGAAAAGGACGTCACCGGTACTGTACGGGTTAATAACATAGGACCTTGTTGAACTGCATACAATCATCTAATATAATGAAAAGGACGTCACCGGTACTGTACGGGTTAATAACATAGGACCTTGTTGAACTGCATACAATCATCTAATATAATGAAAAGGACGTCACCGGTACTGTACGGGTTAATAACATAGGACCTTGTTGAACTGCATACAATCATCTAATATAATGAAAAGGACGTCACCGGTACTGTACGGGTTAATAACATAGGTCCTTGTTGAACTGCATACAATCATCTAATATAATGAAAAGGACGTCACCGGTACTGTACGGGTTAATAACATAGGACCTTGTTGAACTGCATACAATCATCTAATATAATGAAAAGGACGTCACCGGTACTGTACGGGTTAATAACATAGGACCTTGTTGAACTGCATACAATCATCTAATATAATGAAAAGGACGTCACCGGTACTGTACGGGTTAATAACATAGGACCTTGTTGAACTGCATACAATCATCTAATATAATGAAAAGGACGTCACCGGTACTGTACGGGTTAATAACATAGGACCTTGTTGAACTGCATACAATCATCTAATATAATGAAAAGGACGTCACCGGTACTGTACGGGTTAATAACATAGGACCTTGTTGAACTGCATACAATCATCTAATATAATGAAAAGGACGTCACCGGTACTGTACGGGTTAATAACATAGGACCTTGTTGAACTGCATACAATCATCTAATATAATGAAAAGGACGTCACCGGTACTGTACGGGTTAATAACATAGGACCTTGTTGAACTGCATACAATCATCTAATATAATGAAAAGGACGTCACCGGTACTGTACGGGTTAATAACATAGGACCTTGTTGAACTGCATACAATCATCTAATATAATGAAAAGGACGTCACCGGTACTGTACGGGTTTAATAACATAGGACCTTGTTGAACTGCATACAATCATCTAATATAATGAAAAGGACGTCACCGGTACTGTACGGGTTAATAACATAGGACCTTGTTGAACTGCATACAATCATCTAATATAATGAAAAGGACGTCACCGGTACTGTACGGGTTAATAACATAGGACCTTGTTGAACTGCATACAATCATCTAATATAATGAAAAGGACGTCACCGGTACTGTACGGGTTAATAACATAGGTCCTTGTTGAACTGCATACAATCATCTAATATAATGAAAAGGACGTCACCGGTACTGTACGGGTTAATAACATAGGACCTTGTTGAACTGCATACAATCATCTAATATAATGAAAAGGACGTCACCGGTACTGTACGGGTTAATAACATAGGACCTTGTTGAACTGCATACAATCATCTAATATAATGAAAAGGACGTCACCGGTACTGTACGGGTTAATAACATAGGTCCTTGTTGAACTGCATACAATCATCTAATTTTAGCCTGCATCAAAGGTAAAAAGGCGTGATGGGGCTGAAGGGGTTAAAATCCTTGCTATTTCTATCTGTTGATCTTGGATGGCGTTGTTAAGCAAATATAAACTATTGAATCAGCTCAACAAATACAAGGGTTTCATATGAAGCAACTAAATGAGCTGTTGGCTGTTTTTCAGGTCTATTAATTAATGAATTAATTTATTTGTTTAGTTTCCTCGCTAAACCTCCCTCAAACTTGGAAAAGCACCCCTAGACCCCCCCCCCCCCCTCGAAATAAATTTGTAAATTTTTCGGTAGAAAAATGTCCAGGCCAAAGGCCGATTCCTCTTATAATTACAGGCTCGCTATCGCTCACCACAATACAATCGACACCTAAATGGCACGTTAGGTCTTAAAATTGACAACGAAATGGAGCTAAAGGTGTTAAAATCACCAAACTAATGGGCCGAACGTCTTAACATATCAAAACGACTGGGGCTAAACACGAGGGAGAAAGGGGTCCAGACAAACGACCCATCTCCCCCTTATCAATAATGTTACCCCATGCCCAGAACACATAACCCACATCTGGTAGGAACGCCGGTACTGCTCGTGTGGTACCAGCTGTAGTAGGGGAGATGGGCTGTTTTTCTGGTCTATTAATTCATTTATTGCAATATTTCTTGGTTTCCTCGCTAGACCTCCATCAAGCTTGGAAAAACACCCCCTAGACCCCCCTTCAAGATAAATTTGTAAATTTTTCGGTAGAATCATTTCCCGGCCGAATTCTTTTAAAAACATCGACACCAAAATAGCACGACAGGTGATATAGAAATGGGACGAAAGGATTTAAACTCGACAAACTAATGGGCCGAACGTCTTATAATCTCAACAAAAAATAGGGCTTAAATTGCCCAAAATCGTCTAAATATAGCTAAAATATAACTTAAAAAGACGTGACCGATACAGAAGGGGTTAACCCATTCAGTACCAGGGACGTTATATGCATCATATTCTGGCAACTATTAGCCGATTTTATTCACATTAGGAAGGACCTCTAGCCATAATAAGGCTTCAATATATCTCAACCAACCATTTTAACTACCCCAGATTCTTCCTAAGCTGCATAATATCGTCAACATATAGCTATAATAAGATGTAGCGCACGTCGCTGGTACTCACAGGGTTAAGGCTGTGTAGGGTTAGAAGTGACCTCCCTCCAGTTAATTAAGGGGCGAGTGGCTGTTTTTGTGGTCTAGTAATTAATCTATTAATTTATTTATACTTACCTCGCTAGACCTCCATTCAGCTTAGAAAAACACCCCTAGACCCCCTTTCAAGATAAATGTGTACATTTTTCGGTAGAAAAATGTCCCGGCCGAAGGCCGATTCCTCTTAAAACTACAGGCTCGCTATCGCTCGCCAGGACTTAATCGACACCTAAATGGCACGAAAGGTCTTAACAATTTACAACGAAAAGGGATAAAAGGTGTTAAAATCGTCAAACTAATGGTCCGAATTTCTTAAAAACTGAAAACTAATGGGGTTAAACACGAGGGAGAAGAAGTCCCGAAAAAGCGATTACCTCCCCCTAGTTAACTTTCTCCCGACAGCCTCTATATAGCTGGCAGCCTCTGTAACACGTGTACACCTATTATATGACTGTTTGGCAACCTCTATAACACGTGTACATCCATGACTGTCAACCATTGTGGCTACACGTGATGGTCCACAACACCCGCACGTGACCTACACACACACGGACCCACACACACACGGACCCACACACACACGGACCCACACACACACGGACCCACACGCACACGGACCCACACACACACGCACCCACACCCCCACGGACCCACACACACACGGACCCACACACACACGCACCCCCACACACACACGCACCCCCACACACACACGCACCCACACACACACTCGGGGAGGCCCCAACATCACGTGGCCACATCAACATGGTATAAGGGCGTAATGTTTATTTAAGTTAGTATTTTACAATGTTGGTATATTATAGCATGTACAGTTGTGGACACTGGACAGATGAAACAGATACAGCCTTGGTCTGTCCAAGACCTCAATAGAGGGCAGCACAATTAGTGCCCATAAATTATCTGGTAACAGTGATGGTGTGGGGGTGGGGGGTGAAGGTATGGGGTAGAGGGAGGGAGGCGAGGGAGGGGGAAGGAGGGTACAGGAGTGAGAGGGGGAATAAAACTAGCGGCGAGGTGGTAGCAGGTGGGGCTGGAGGGAAGTGGTTGGCCAAATACTTTACTGTGAAAGAATAATTAATTTTGTGTTTTGATCATTATGTGGGATCATGAATGCGAAATATTGGAGTCGTGAGGTGTGTGTAGCATAATAAACGCGCTACAGGCTGCTAACCTGCTCTCTCTCTCTCTCTCTCTCTCTTCATATACAATATATATGTGACATATAGGCATTCAAATATATGATATCTTACATCTCTAATGTAGTACTACTTTATTTGTGTTCTCTGCTTAGAGCGCCTACTGAGTTGTGATATCGGGAACGTGGTATTGTTCAAACATGGGAGCGTCAGAAACAACTGAACAACCTGTTGGTTATCAAGGGGAAATATAATTGTTTTTAATATTTGTCAGTTGGTGAGTCAGTCAAACTTAAAACATTATAGTTAGTGTTTCAGCATAATGGTGAGTGTATAGGTCATAGTAGTAACGAAAGTATGTAATGCATATATATTATGGTGTATATAATACGGTATCAATAACACGCCAATTAAAGTGTTTTCCAAGTGTACCGGAGGTGTTATCAGTGTTGGCATTGCCACGGGTATATAATCGCTTTTCATTATATACGTCCATACAAATTAAACAATATAATATTGTTTGTGTTTGTGTTCTTTTATTTAATAATTTTCATTTTAGTAAGCGTTGTTTCCACATAGCGATTTTGATAATTTAATTTGACTTTATATTGTCCTTGTCCCAATTTTGGTTTGTTTAGTTTGCAAGTTTTACATTTTAAATTATAAATGAACAAATGAATGGATAAAGGATGGCTAATATATATTTACATAGCAATACACCTGTTCAAGAAAAGCAACCAGTTATATATAATGTGTCAATACAATCCTCAAAAGTTTCGATATAGAGGCGCAAAAGACCATGTTATAAAATAATATCTCCACATTAAAATCTAAGTTATATTTATTGGTCAAACCTCTTGGTAGATATGCTCAACAATAATGACGCAAGGGTACCGGTGTAAGCTTAATTAATATCAAATGAAAACACGATTATGCAGAACCTTTCCGGTATACCAGATGTTTTTATGCAGAACCTTTCCGGTATACCAGGTGTTTTTATGCAGAACCTTTCCGGTATACCAGATGTTTTTATGCAGAACCTTTCCGGTATACCAGGTGTTTTTATGCAGAACCTTTCCGGTATACCAGATGTTTTTATGCAGAACCTTTCCGGTATACCAGATGTTTTTATGCAGAACCTTTCCGGTATACCAGATGTTTTTATGCAGAACCTTTCCGGTATACCAGGTGTTTTTATGCAGAACCTTTCCGGTATACCAGATGTTTTTATGCAGAACCTTTCCGGTATACCAGGTGTTTTTATGCAGAACCTTTCCGGTATACCAGATGTTTTTATGCAGAACCTTTCCGGTATACCAGATGTTTTTATGCAGAACCTTTCCGGTATACCAGGTGTTTTTATGCAGAACCTTTCCGGTATACCAGGTGTTTTTTGTTACGTTTTGACGGCATCAGTAGAAGTGTAAGTGTTAAATGAGATAGCGTTAGGGCCATTCCTTGCTACGGGTTCTAAGCTGTATACAGTTGGTTAGTGCCTCAGAGATATGAGGATACGCTTCTTCACTTATTATGGCATATAGTAAATGAGTTCATTATTTTTTGGCGGGACGTCTTGTAGTTGGAGGAGTAATTGTGATAGCCATTACCGATTTTATAGATAAATAGCATTCCAAAACTGAGGAACATCCTATTATGATCGTGAAATTAAAGTGAAAAAGCTTACACGTATTAAGGAAGGGTTGGGAATACATTACAATGAAAATACTGAATAGGATTGTAATAATTATGGTGAGCAAAGATGCATAGTATATACAACTAGTAACACGAAAATAATGCCTTGTGCTGCTTTATGATAATATATGTGTTTAAGGCAGTTATTGAAATTCATAATATCATGACATAGGCAAAAGTAGACTTCGAATGTTTGAGATATAGCTACTAACAATCTAGAGAAAGGTGAACCAGGAGAGATACATAAAGCTTGATGAATTAACTGTTAAGATTACAGAAAACAGGAAGAGATTAAAGGCGAAAAAGATAAAGGGGAGCAACGAATTATCAGTCCTCATTAATCATGTAAAGATAAAGGGCAGCAACGAATTATCAGTCCTCATTAATCATGTAAAGATAAAGGGGAGCAACGAATTATCAGTCCTCATTAATCATGTACAGATAAAGGGCAGCAACGAATTATCAGTCCTCATTAATCATGTAAAGATAAAGGGCAGCAACGAATTATCAGTCCTCATTAATCATGTAAAGATAAAGGGCAGCAACGAATTATCAGTCCTCATTAATCATGTAAAGATAAACGGGAGCAACGAATTATCAGTCCTCATTAATCATGTAAAGATAAACGGCAGCAACGAATTATCAGTCCTCATTAATCATGTAAAGATAAACGGCAGCAACGAATTATCAGTCCTCATTAATCATGTAAAGATAAACGGCAGCAACGAATTATCAGTCCTCATTAATCATGTAATCCCGTTCTCAAAAAACAGGGAGAATTTTCATTTATGTGAATATATGACCTGTGATTTCGTATACTATTTAACAGTAAATTGTGAATAATATAAAGCTTAACAACAAGGTCAGTATCTAAAAGATGATTGAAAAAGGAGGAGTTGCAGCATTTCCGTGTTTATTATTGTCAGAATTGTTGTACGAAAAAACACACTTGGTATGGAATATATACGCATATATTTCATTATGGGGCTTTCAAACTATTGCACGTAACTGTCGTAACATAAAATTTCTTAATTCAATATGTCTTTAGGTTACCAATAATACAATCTTGACAAATATTGCCATTCAATAATATAAGGTCCATTGATTTCTTAATATATTTAGTTACAAACCGACTTTACAATAGCATTATTGGTAGCTCTAGTATAGATATTATACATCTTTATTAACCAATAAAGAGGGTAATCTTAATCTTAATAAATAATTGACTCACACAAAACCTGTAGAGCGAGACTGAAATAAAAGCATGGTAATTTTATAGTTAGTAGATAATTTTGCTATGTGAGTTAGTGAGACAAAAGGCAGAACTGCCTGTGACGAGTGCCTTCCCCATAGTTGAAAGAGTGACGGGGCCAAAATCAAGGAATGTTCGAGCCAAAATGCCTGGACACACGGAGTTTAAAGTAATTACAGTCATAGGATGAGGGGAAAATGGATTCAGGGTAGAGCGTTCCAGAACTCAGCTGTTGAATAGGGGAAAGATTGGGAATATCGTTTCACTCTTGGGCTGGAGAGTTGCAAAGAGTAGGGTGGGATTGTGTTGGAAGATGGGTTCTACGTACTCTTCGTAGAGGAGGTGGTATACATTGAAAGAGGGTTAGGAACACTGATTATTGTAATATCGGTATAATAGCGAGAGAGATGCAACTTTGCGAAGAAGAGAGAGAGATTGCAGAGAGTCAGGGAGTGGACATGAGTTAATGAGACGAAAGGTTTTCTTTTCTACCTTGTCAAGAAATGCTGCGTGAGAGGATCTTCCCCACAAATGTGAACAATACTCAATACATGGACGCACTGTGCCTCTGTACAGAGCAAGAAGCTGTGCCGGGGTAAAGAACCCCAGGAGACGATTGAGCATACCCAGCTTCTGGAAAGCTGTTTTAGCAAGGGTGGTAATATGATCTTTCCAAGTGAGATCAGGAGAAAAGGAGACACCGAGAATACTGAGAGAAGATGAAAGGTTGATTTGTGTATTGTTGAAGTATAAGGGAAAGTCCTGTGGGAGTTCTTGATGGGTAGATAAATGGAGAAATGGGTTTTGGAAGCACCAAAAGCACCAATATATTTTCTGCCCCAAAATGGGAATTGTTGATAGGTCAGAAGATAAGTGTTTTATGGCATCGTCACGTGCCTTTTTGAGAGATTGCTTGCTGGGGGGTTCTGATAAACTAGTTGAATAGTGTAAGGTAGAGTCATCAGCATATGAATGAATAGCTGGTAGTTTACAGATTGAGGAAGTGTAAGATGACCGTCCATAACTGCAGCTATGGAACGGCCAGGAAGGGAAATAGAGATAAAGGCACAAATTGAGGGACAAAAACTAAAGGTGGGTAGTTTAGAAGTTAGAGATTAGTGCCAGACTTTAAAGAACTTAGATATGTCTAGCACAATAGAAAAGGTTTCACCGAAATAATGAAAGGAGGATGACCAAAAGTTAGTAAGCTATGAAGGAAGATCACTAGTAGAGCGACCCCTAAGGAAGCCATAATGGCGATCTGAAAGTAGATTACATGGGCAGAGAAATGCTTAAGATATTTCGAAGTAAGAATAGTTGCCAAAACTTTAGAGATGCAAGAAAGGAGAGCAATTGGATGATAGTTGGAGGGTTGAGAGTGATCACCCCTTCTTTGGGATAGGTTGAATGAGAGCAAACTTCCAGCAAGAAGGAAAGACATTAGAGGAGAGACAGAGACGAAAGAGTTTGCCTAGGCAGGGAGTCAGCACGGAAGCACAGTTTTTTTTAGTACAACAGGAGGAACACCATTACGCTTTCTTAGTATTAAGCCCAGAGAGGGTAGAGAGCACATATTTAAAGAGATTAGGATATTAGGTATAACACTAGAATCATCCAAGGTGGAGTTTTTAGCGAAGTTTGGGTGAAGAGTTTAGCTTTGTCAGAGGAAGAAGTGACGGTAGTGCTGTCAGAGTGGAAAAGGTGAGGGAAAGACGAAGAAGAACAATTGGTGGAGAGGTTTTTGGCTAGATACCAGAAAGCTTGGGAAGAGCTTAGAGTTGGATAGTTCAGAGAGAGGTAACCTGACCAAGATTCGAACCCACTCACTCCAGGTATATTTGGAAGAGCTGGGCACCATAACCACTCGGCCATGAGCATATGGCTGAGTGGTTATGGTGCTCAGCTCTTCCAAATATATCTGGAGTGAGTGGGTTCGAATCCTGGTCAAGATACCTTTCTCTACCTGTTCGACATTATCATTAGATATTGGATATTTCAGTGCATTTAATATAGAATCGATGAAAGAGTGTTTGTTGAGTCGAAGAACAGATTTGGCTTGATTCTGGGCAGAAACATAGGAAGAATAAGATTTTTGAGTTTGAAGGTGTTGGTACCGTTTGAATGCTTCATCCTTATTGCGGACAGAAGTAGAACAAGCGTGAGTAAACCAAGTTTTTTTTACATTAGTCTGAGGGAAAGAAAATGGAATGTATGCCTCCATGTCCGAGAGGATTAGCTTGGTAATTCGTTCAGCACTCTCCGAGGGTCCAAGGCAACGGAAGCAAAAGTCATTCCATGGGAAATCAAAGAAGTACTGCCGGAGAACCTCCCAGTCGGCAGTGCCAAAGTGCTACAATTTCCGCCGGCTGGCTAGATTGGCTCAATCGGGTGGCCGTGCTGGAGAGATAGGACAGGTAAGAGAGATAGGTAAGAGAAGCCCAAATGAGGGAAAAGATCAACAGTATAAGAGGAAGGGTTAGAAGTTAGAAACAAGTCAAGAATGTTAGGCCGATTTCCGAAGCTATCTGGGATACGGGTGGGTTGCTGAACAAACTGCTCTACTGTAGGTCATTTAGGATAGCGGCTCGCTTGGTGTAGTGACTAGCGCCTCGGACTTCCACCCAGAAGGCCCGGGTTCGCGCCCACGCTCGGCGCATAAAAGATTTTTCACAAGCACTGAGTCGTTACCATCCCTCATGAGCAAAGGGATGGGGTAGTAGTACAGGACCCCAATGGAAATACGCCTAATCGGCCTTATTGAGCTATCCTTAGCTAGCTTAGCATGCGCTAGCTTTAAGAACTATTATTATTATTATAGAAAAGATATAGATTGTTCACCAAGTTGGTCAGTGGAATGAGAGGAGAGCAATTGGTGGTGGTGAGCGTTAAATTCTCCTAAGATGGTGATTTCTAAGAAAGGAGAGATGGCTAGGATGTGTTCCAGTAAAGAGTTTAGAAACTCAAAGAATTTGGGAAAGTCAGTAGAGTTAAGGGAAAGATAAACAACACAGAAGTATTTAGTATGAGAATGACAGGATAATTTGAGCCATAAAGCGGAGAATTCAGAGGAGTCAAAATCGGGAACATGAGAGCCAGTGAGTTTGCTGCATCCGCCTATGGCTTTGTAAGTAGGATAGAGAAAGTAGGATGATACAGAGAAAGGGCTGCTGTCAGTTGCATACAATTATGTCTAAAACAATGTGGTAGTATTTATTTTACAAAATCAAGGAACTGCACCGCAAATACAAATAGTGTAGTGTGAAATCAAGGAACTGCACCGCAAATACAAATAGTGTAGTGTGAAATCAAGGAACTGCACTGCAAATACAAATAGTGTAGTGTGAAATCAAGGAACTGCACCGCAAATACAAATAGTGTAGTGTGAAATCAAGGAACTGCACCGCAAATACAAATAGTGTAGTGTGAAATCAAGGAACTGCACTGCAAATACAAATAGTGTAGTGTGAAATCAAGGAACTGCACCGCAAATACAAATAGTGTAGTGTGAAATCAAGGAACTGCACTGCAAATACAAATAGTGTAGTGTGAAATCAAGGAACTGCACTGCAAATACAAATAGTGTAGTGTGAAATCAAGGAACTGCACTGCAAATACAAATAGTGTAGTGTGAAATCAAGGAACTGCACTGCAAATACAAATAGTGTAGTGTGAAATCAAGGAACTGCACTGCAAATACAAATAGTGTAGTGTGAAATCAAGGAACTGCACTGCAAATACAAATAGTGTAGTGTGAAATCAAGGAACTGCACTGCAAATACAAATAGTGTAGTGTGAAATCAAGGAACTGCACTGCAAATACAAATAGTGTAGTGTGAAATCAAGGAACTGCACTGCAAATACAAATAGTGTAGTGTAAAATCAAGGAACTGCACTGCAAATACAAATAGTGAAGTGTGAAAATATAATCACGGTCGACCCAGTTTGCTCTAACAGTAAAACAGCAGACTAAAACATATAATGAATATAGCAAAGATAAATAGGTAGATAAAGCTTGCTTCATTTACTATAATACTGTGTGTATATATATATATATATATATATATATATATATATATATATATATATATATATATATATATATATATATATATATATATATATATAATGTTTCAAAGTAAATTAGATATAGATACACAACCGACAAACGGTTTGTGCTTATGTTCCAATAGCGAGAGAGAGGAGAGGAGAGGAGAGGAGAGGAGAGGAGAGGAGAGGAGAGGAGAGGAGAGGAGAGAGAGAGAGAGAGAGAGAGAGAGAGAGAGAGAGAGAGAGAGAGAGAGAGAGAGAGAGAGAGAGAGAGAGCAAGTTGCCTATAGCGCGTTTATCATGCTACAAACACCTCTACCTAATTTTATCAAGGCTTATGGTATTATGCATAAGAAATCGTTATATTACTATCACAATCGAAGGTGGGTAAATGAGATGTTAGACAACTTATGTATTATGCCATTATCAAAGTTTAAATGAGATGTTAGACAACTTATGTATTATGCCATTACCAAAGTTTAAATGAGATGTTAGACAACTTATGTATTATGCCATTACCAAAGTTTAAATGAGATGTTAGACAACTTATGTATTATGCCATTACCAAAGTTTAAATGAGATTATGTATTATGTATTATGCCATTACCAAAGTTTAAATGAGATGTTAGACAACTTATGTATTATGCCATTACCAAAGTTTAAATGAGATGTTAGACAACTTATGTATTATGCCATTACCAAAGTTTAAATGAGATGTTAGACAACGTATGTATTATGCCATTACCAAAGTTTAAATGAGATGTTAGACAACTTATGTATTATGCCATTACCAAAGTTTAAATGAGATGTTAGACAACGTATGTATTATGCCATTACCAAAGTTTAAATGAGATGTTAGACAACTTATGTATTATGCCATTACCAAAGTTTAAATTAATTGTTCTTCATATAATAATTATTCACACTCCAGCCACAGGTTTCTTTGTAATCCACCACCACCTACCCCTATCCTGCACTACTGCTAGGTTGCCCTCTATAGTTTGTCACCCCCACTTTGTATCTTGATCTCTTTATGCATGTTCTGTCTCGTGCTCGTCTTCTACCTTTCATGTAACGTTTTTTTCCCATAGCTTCGTATCTTTTTGGAATTTGCCTAGCTTACCTCTGCCGTGGGTAGATGGGACTCGTTAGCCTTGGTCGGCAACCCATCTAGGGGAGACAACCTTATAAAAATTCGGGTGGATGGGACTCGTTAGCCTTGGTCGGTAACCTGTCTAGGGGAGTAAACCTGATACAAATCCATACTGCTTATCTGAGGGTAAGGCAGGTTAGTGGATGGACTAGCCGAACACCACTGTAGAAAAATAGTGCTAAAAAGATACGTAGAGGGCCTCGGAGTCGGACGGATCCTAAATTGAGTGGTCAACCCTGTAAGTCCTTCAGTAAACTGGCTCGGGTTGTCCCTCATACAGGGAATAGGTCCGCTTGGGGGCCTTCTGTGTATGGCCACCCTCATTAAGGGGAGTAAGGCGTCCGGCAATAGATAGATAGATAGACCTCTGCCGTTTTATTCATGAGTTTTAGTGCCACATAGTGTTCATGGGTTCAGGGTGTTAAACCGGAGCAATTTTGTGTGAAGACTTTAATGAATATGAGAAGGAGTACAATCAAATTAACATGGAATAGCATTGCTTTGGCCATTTTATCACTTCCGAAGACATATTATGAACTATAAACCATACTTTTGTATTTACATATACAATAATAAACACTAACAATACTGGAATCGGCTCTCGTTTGACACCCTGCACCCTGGTGCTAGTCCTTATAGTAATACAAATAATAATAATAATAATAATAATAATAATACTGATAATTATAATAATGATAATAATACCCTCTCCCCTCCCCCATCTAAGATTCTTGAGGTAAAAACCCATAGTTTCATATTGGAGGATGTATTTGTTTCAATTTGCTACAACTTTAGCAGTATTATGTTTCATTAATACCAGCAATCCAATATTGTGCAATCATAATACCACAGCATATTCAAAACACAAAATTATATTTTCATAGTAAAGTAATTAGCCAACCACTTCCCTCCACCCCACCTTCTACCACCTCGCCGCTAGTTCCCCCACTGTACCCTCCTTCCCCTTCCCTCGCCTCCCTCCGTCCACCCCATACCTTCACCCCCCACCCCCACACCATCACTGTTACCAGATAATTTATGGGCACTAATTGTGCTGCCCTCTATTGAGGTCTTGGACAGACCAAGGCTATATCTGTTTCATCTGTCCACAACTGTACCAGCTTTGCATAATTCCAACTAAGGATAGCCCAATAAGGCTAGGTGTATTTCCATTGGGGTCCTTGTGGGATTAAGTTAGCTGGGGACAGGGGGAGGGGAATTTTTGATTAAATTAATATCAGTAGAAAACAAAATATACAGAGATAAAATATGAGAGTAAGCGGATGGGGTCATCAATAAGAGAAAACGGAAAGAGTGGGAAGACGATAACGAGAGGGTTGAAAAGAAAATGGAGGAAGAGAAGGAAGACACGACCACTCATATAAACACCATTATTGAGGTCTTCCCACCACACCATCACAAACGCCACAAGACGAGCTCCCACCATAAGAAACACAAGAGCAAGAGTTTGAAGAAGGAGCTCCACAGCCGTGACCGTACGAAGGACGGAAGCGACCCCAGCTCCGCCAAATTCAAACCAAAGCGCGCGGGCCTTTCTCGCCCCGACCAGCATCACCCAGGCTGTGCCCGCACCGCGGGGGTCGACCTCACACCCCCTTAATGAGAGACCCCCCCACTAACGTCCCTCTTCCCCGTAGATCTCCTCCCTGGATCATCACTGCCAATCTTAAGACGTGCCAGGCAAAATCGAGGAAGGGCAGACTGGGTGAGGTCGGAGTAACTGCCACCTCAAGGGAAAACTTGTACACCAGCAGTGGTCATAGGGTACAGCCATCTACTAGCCCAAAATATCTCCCAATCCAAATAACGTTTGATCGTACACTGGTACAAGTATCTCTCGGTAGTGACTCGGAGCTTCCTATACTGTTCTAGGCCTCAAGACAGTTAGGAGGACTTACGCTTCTTGCGAAAATCGGTAGTGCACTGGCATGAGCCCGGTCTAGCTCGTCGCGTAGATCCTGAGTAAGACTGCTACTTTGGCACTGGATATAGTGGTTGACTTAACTCGTTTCTTGAACTTTAGTTTGCAACAGGTGCACTGGTATCCTTGTTGTCGACTAAACTCAAGACCTGAGTTTGTTTGCCCAAACCCTACCATGAAACTATTAGGTGGCTGCACATTGGTGTAAGTGACTAAGAGATTCGTTGGCCCTCCCTGAACTTAGGTAGAGGAAGTTGTCTAGGCCTAAGGACGACTCCTCTAGTTAAGAGAGGAATTGTAAAGCATCCAGGGCACTGGTCCGCCTTATTTTGCAAGCTCCTCAACTCAGGCTTAGGCCCAGGCGAACCGAAAGGCACAGATCTATAGGTAAGCCGAAGCCCAGGTATAGGTATTGCTAGATACTGGCACAAGTCTGAGGGTCTAAGAATCCTTCTGAGTTTCCTCCACCTCTCGACACTGAGGCGGTAAAGTATACAGGGTACTGGTCCACCTTACTTTGTAAGTCCCAACAGCTCAGACTTAGGCCCAGGCAAACTGAAAGGCACAGGTAAGTAAGCAAGCCAAAGCCAAAGTATAAGTATTACTAGACACCGGCACGGGTCGGTGTGTCTAGGAATCCTTCTGAACCCTCCCTCAACCCTATACATCGAGACAGCTGGAGAATACCCTGTGTCGAAACCCGCTGGAGGACGCTGCTGGAGAGCCACCCACCTCTACCCAGAAGTTGCAAGGACAAGCCAAGGACGTTTCCATAGATGTTGCCCTACGGCACCAGAACACAGTGTTAGCTTGTTGAAGGCTGCATAGACAGACCTCCCTTCACAATTGATAGGACTATTTTAATTGAGGACACAAACCATATAAATCTATCGTTATACAGAGCTAATATTATGGCCCGTGACTCTTCGGAGGCTACATACGTTAATATTAAATCTGTATAGCCACTCACACCCACAGTGATATACGTAAACTCAATACCAAGTGATATACCCTTTTTCCACGCCAAGTGACTCAGTGATTATTATATACTTTTCTACCTATATATGTAAGTGTATTTTCAATGCTTGATACGTGTTCAATAAGTGTTTCCGTGACTGTATAATATATATGTGCGAAGACTCCTAAAAGTGCACTGTTCATAGGGCGAAATTATCCAATATACATTTTCAATCATAAATTATCCAATATACATTTTCAATCATAAATTATCCAATATACATTTTCAATCATAAATTATCCAATATACATTTTCAATCATAAATTATCCAATATACATTTTCAATCATAAATTATCCAATATACATTTTCAATCATAAATTATCCAATATACATTTTCAATCATAAATTATCCAATATACATTTTCAATCATAAATTATCCAATATACATTTTCAATCATAAATTATCCAATATACATTTTCAATCATAAATTATCCAATATACATTTTCAATCATAAATTATCCAATATACATTTTCAATCATAAATTATCCAATATACATTTTCAATCATAAATTATCCAATATACATCCAATATACATTTTCAATCATAAATTATCCAATATACATTTTCAATCATAAAAAGACATTCATAACACTACGTGTGTATTTGATTCATTATTCTGATTTGAAGGGGCAATAACCCCTCGCGATATTATTACATTGCACCCTAGCCCTAGCTCCCGGGTATATAATTCTATGTCCAATATTCCATGATATTTTTGTGTACTTATTTGTGTGTGAACCATTAAGGGGAGAGTTCCACTTGAGGGATTTTTTTCTTGACTCCTTTCTCCCTCATGTTTAGCCCCATTGTTTTTCTAATTTTAAGACGTTTGCCCCATTATTTTGACGATTTTAAGAACTTTCAACCCATTTCTGTCAATTTTAAGACCTGTCATGCCATTTAGGTGTCGATTTTATCCTGGCGAGCGATATCGAGCCTGTAATTTAAGAGGAACCGGCTTTCAGCCGGTACATTTTTCTACCGAAAAATGTACAAATTTATCTTGAAAGGGGCTCAAGGGGGTGTAATCTTTAGCTTGAAGGATATCTAGGGACCAAACTAAAACCTCCCATTAGCCTATAAGCCATAATACTTGTGTTATTTTACTTGAATATAATAACTATAAACTTACTACTGTGTTGTACTTGTGCCTCTACATGTTTGTATGTGTCACTTTATTCCCTACCCAATTAACCCTTTCAAGCTCCAATACGCGTCTCTGTTCTGTTTCTGGCTACTATTAGACGATTTTATTCAGATTAGTAACGGTATATGGAAATCAGAGGGTTGATTGAGATAGTATTTACCCTTTTAATACCCACAGATCCTTCCTAAGCTGCATAAAATCGTCTAATGATAGCCAAAATAAACTGCTAAAACGCGTCAGAGCCTCAAAGGGGTTAAGATATGATCCACCTTTCACTAATATACCCAGCCACAAGCCTGGTACAACAAATAACAACAACAGCAACAAGTGTTCTATGATTATTCTGTATTCCTGTAAGCCATATATTATTACCTTCCTATAATGCTATGTAAGACAAGTGTTGGAGTGTGTAATTTGACTTTAACGAGCACAGGCGCCAACAACATCTATATAATCTTCAGGTGTTATAATAAGCTCCAGAACTCTCTAGTCCTCGCGCAGGGCTTCAATAACGCTAGAAATGAAAGACAAAACAAATAAACAAAAATAGAAGGTCCCACCCCTTTCCCATTCTTAAGTAAGCCATTTTATATTTACAGAAGAGTGACCATTACTTGCATTACTGCATGTCCACAAACATTTCAGTAATGTAAGCATAACGCTCCTACATACTGACATATAGTGCTATAGTGGTACCGGTATAGAGTAATACCAATATATTGCAGAAAGACTATTACCCATTTCCTTGTTCAAGGGAAATGGTACCGGCTAACAGTGTATTACAAAGCTATTACATTCCAAACTTTCACACCATAATATGAAATTAAAGTTTGAGACTGGTTTGAAGTCATTGATGGGATCTCCAAATTATTATAATTTCTTAATTTATATCGTTAGTTAGTTGGTTAAAATGTAATATGACTCAAGAAGCTATCAACCCTTCTGGATTATTAAGCCAGCACACTGTAAGTCAAGAATAGCGTCAGGACTGGAGCCCCTTTCGAGAACCCCATTCCCTTCTTTCCACCGTTCTTGAGTTGATCACTACTAGGCCTACTATCACTATTATCCCAAAGTGTATATATCTACTATAGGTAGCGCCAATGAACTTGACAATTATCTCGACTCCTGACCTCTTCGTATCTCAAAAGGACCTAGAGCAAACTGGCTGTAAATGTTCACACCTATTTCCTGGTGGACTCTTACCAAATGATAGAAATGTCAGCCCGATTACTTTCATGAATTTTGAGTTATAAGAAATTAAGGGGAGACTGGCCGTTTTGTTTGGTCTATTAATTCATTTATTCATATATTTTTTTAGTTTGCTCCCTAGACCTCCATCAAACTTAGAAAAACACCCCCTAGATTTGTAATTTGTAAATTTTTTGGTAGAAAAATGTCCCAGCCGAAGGCCGTTTCCTCTTACATTACAGGCTCGCTATCGCTCGCCAGGAAAAAATCGACACCTAAATGGCTCGAAATATCTAAAAATTTACAAAAATGGGGCGAAAGGTCTTAAAATCGCCAAACTAATGGGACGAACGTCTTAAAATTTCAATAGCAGTGGAGTTAAACATGAGGGGGAAAGGGGGTTAAGAAAATAATCCCTCTCAAGTGGAAATCTCCCCTTAACTAGAGAAACAACCAAAACTAAAATTCTGGAGTTAATCAACGACTTTTGCACTTGTTTATACAGCACAAACCTCACATTATTTATTTTGTACCCTGATGCCACGCTGGTAACATAAACAGGACATAAAACTGGTTGTGGCGTCAACAACTCCAGAAGACGTCACTCTATTATTTTCATAACCTGTTCTAAAAACAATACCAACCATCCGAGAACTACGTGTTTTGGTTTTGCCACTGCCCCACCGGACATATTTTCTGACAACAAGACATATTTTCTTACAATAATCCCCCACACACACACACAGATTATCCACACTGATTATATTATGGAAGGAAACAGTGTGATTGACTTACAATAATCCCCCCTCCCCCCCCCACACACACACAGATTATCCACACTGATTATATTATGGAAGGAAACAGTGTGATTGACTTACAATAATTCCCCCCCCCCCCCCCCCCCACAAACTATCCACACCCATTATATTATGGAAGGAAACAGTGTGATTGACTTACAATAATCCCCCCCCCCCCCACACACACAGATTATCCACACTGATTATATTATGGAAGGAAACAGTGTGATTGAATTACATGCATAATTATCAATAAAACTGTTAATTAATCATTGTTTCAGTACTGAATAAGATAGTCTTCTAATTCAATCATATTAATTTTCCCTCCATATATGAAATCACGGAGTGCGTGTAAATTCATGTGGCCAACTGTACCCCAAAGTGTTGAATATTGATTTATTTTTGGCCAAATCCTCTTGGTTATCAAGTACGGTAATGGTAATGTTAGTGGTAAGTTTGAAAATGTCATCATATTACTACTACAGCCACAAAGTATATATATATAATAGTCTTGCTCCATTGAGATATGTTGCAATGTCATCATATTACTACTACAGCCACAAAGTATATATATATAATAGTCTTGCTCCATTGAGATATGTTGCATTGAGATATGTTGCAATGTCATCATATTACTACTACAGCCACAAAGTATATATATGTAATAGTCTTGCTCCATTGAGATATGTTGCAATGTCATCATATTACTACTACAGCCACAAAGTATATATATAATAGTCTTGCTCCATTGAGATATGTTGCATTGAGATATGTTGCAATGTCATCATATTACTACTACAGCCACAAAGTATATATATATAATAGTCTTGCTCCATTGAGATATGTTGCATTTCGCTGCTTAAACACTGTCTAACTCTTTATAGGGCACTTGACCAAATTTGATCATAAGGAACAAAATTTGAACCTATGAATGGGCGAATTTAAACTATCTAAACAAATATTCCTACCCCACAAAGGCGTAAACATTGATAGAGGGATGTCGTAGTTTATGGGTTAATCCCTCCACTCAGATGATGCCAAATTTGAGTTTATTCTAGCTACCTCCAGACAAATAATTCAACCTAATAAGAACCTGTTAAAGGGTTAAGTGTAACTTGTTGCTTCCTAGAGGCAATCCCTAAGCAATGTGAACTAATCTGGCACTAACATAAGTAAAGTAAAGAGACCGTTATGTAAGTGAAGGGGTTACAATCAACTAAACCCAACACTACCATACCGGCCACTGTTACTATACTCCCTTCATTAAAAAGGGGAGAGATTGTCACCCATAACTAACTCACAAAAATCTTGGTTTACTCACGCTTGTTCTACTGCTGTTCGTAAGGAGGAAGCATTGAAACGGTACCGTTGCCTTCAAAATCAAGAATTCCGTACTTTGTATTTTTCTGTGCGGAATGAAGCCAAATCTGTCCTTTGTCTCGCCAAAAACTTTCATCAATAACAAATGCTCTGAACTTTACAACTCTAGCTCTTCCCAAGCTTTATTATATGGCATCTAGCCAAAAACCTCTCCAACAATTTAACTTCCTCGTCTTTCCCTCCTCTTTTCTACTTTGACGGTACCACCGTCACCTCTTCCTCTGACAAAGCTGACCTCTTCGCTCAAACTTTCGCTAAAAATTCCACCTTGGATGATTCCGGCGCTGCTCCTCACTCTCCACCCCACTTTCACTTACTTATGCCCGATATAATAATCTCTTCTAAGGATATACTTTCTACCCTCTCTGGGCTTAATACAAAGAAGGCGTACGGACCAGATGGTGTTCCTCCTGTTGTAATAAAAAACTGTTCTTCCGTGCTGACTTCCTGCCTAGGCAAACTCTTTTGTCTCTGTCTTTCCTCTAATGCCTTTCCTTCATGCTGGAAGTTTGCTCTCATTCAACCTATCCCAAAGAATGGTGACCACTCTCAACCCTCCAACTATTGTCAATTCCTCTCATTTCTTGCATCTCTAAAGTTTTTTAAACTATTCCTGCTTCCAAATTTCTTAAACATTTCTCTTCTCATAATCTACTCTCAGATCACCAGTGTGGCTTCCTTAACTCATAAGCTGCGCAGCTATGGTATTTGAAAGTGCCCGCCATGCGAAGGTATTTTGGTTCATACCTGACGAAAGTCTTCAATTTACCATACATATAATTAATACTTATCCATATGCGCCTATTTTAATTTTAATACGAACATTGGAAAGCAATAAAACAAGTGGTAACAGCAATTGGTTGGTGAAAATCGTATAGTTTGGCCCCATGGTCGTAATCTGACCTTGACCGGCGAGAGAGAGAGACCCTCCCTCTCTCTTGTCTCGCATGGTACTGAAAGACAAGGGGAGCTCTCAGACTGGCTTAGAGGGTCAGAGATACACTCCCCCATCCTCCCCCTTCTATCCCAGCCGTCCTCGCACGAAAATACTCGATAAATATCGGGAATAATAGGGAAAATACCGGATAATTGAGGAGGGGGAAAAAGGGGGGGGGACACATGTGTAGGAGTGGTAGCAAGTAATGAATGGGAATTATCTCTCCTAATCACAAATTGCTTTGTTTTGAGTGCAACTGGGATGTTTTGATTTTTTTTTTTTTTTTATGCCTTGGATCTTAACCCTTCAGACCCGGAAGGGCTCTTAAACACCCATAAAAAACACACCCGAGCTACCCGGAAGGGCTCTTAAACACCCATGAGCTCAAAGCCTGTAAGCTTGGTGTGCGAGGCGTACGTCCGACGCATGTAAACAACAGCCGGCTGGACCGACGCCCCGCATCTCCGGCCACAAGAAGGAGTGCGTCGCTTGTTCGTGTGTGCCTGTATGTTATTGTTAAGTATCGAAAAGTAGTGTAAAGTGGCTGTTTTTGCCATAAAGTTATCTCCAATGAAATCATCATCACAACTGAACCAGTTGACTTAGAGAGCTCTACTTAACGCTATTCTACAGGTACGAAACACATCTACGCTTGGGGATGTGCGGGAATGCGGAAGCAAGCCAAATAACAAAGATGCGGTAGGCGTAGATGTTTTTCGGCCAAAACCCCAGGGTTTCGGGGAATATATATATAATACATAGCCGGGGCTGGAGGGGAGGCTGGAGGGGAGACTGGCCATTTGTTTGGTCTATTAATTCATGTATTCATGTATTTTTTTAGTTTCCTCCCTAGACCTCCATCAAGCTTAGAAAAACACCCACTAGATCCCCCTTCAAGATAAATGTATACATTTTTCGGTAGAAAAATGTCCCAGCCAAAGGCCGGTTCCTCTTAAAATTGCAGGCTCGCTATCGCTCGCCAGGAAATAATCGATACCTAAATGGCACGAAAGGTCTTAAAATTGACAAAGAAATGGGGCGAAAGGTGTTAAAATCGCCAACCTAATGGGCCAAACGTCTTATAATCTAAAAACTAGTGGGGCTAAACATTAGGGAGAAAGGGGTCCAGAAAAATTGTCTGCTTCCCCTTAAGAGTCTGACCACATTCGGCCAGTAGAACCTCTTAAGAGCCTGGCCGTAGTCCCTGGGTTAAAGGTTGCTCTACTGGTGATCTTCTTTCATATCTTACTAACTCTTGGTCATCCTCCTTTCGGGACTTCGGTGAGACCTTTTCTATTACACTGGACATATCGAAGGCCTTCGATAGAGTCTGGCACAAATAATTAATTTCTAAACTACCCTCCTTCGGTTTCTATCCCTCCATCTGTGCCTTTGTCTCTACTTTCCTTTCCGGCGGTTCCATAGCTGCGGTTGTGGACGGCCATCGCTCACTTCCTCATCCTATCTACTCCAGTGTTCCTCAGGGCTCTGTCCTATCTCCTATTCTCTTTCTAATTTTCATAAATGATCTTCTTAACTGTTCCTCCAGTCCCATCCATTCATACGCAGAGGACTCTACCTTACACTACTCAATTAGTTTTCCTGAACGCCCCAGCCAGCAATCCCTCAAAAACAAACGTAATGAAGCCATGCAACACTTATCTTCTGATCTAACTACTATTTCCAATTGGGGCAGATAAAACCTTGTTGCCTTTAATACTTCCAAAACCCAATTTCTTAATCTTACTACCCGTCAGGAACTCCCAGAGGATTATCCCTTACACTTTAACAATACAAAATTAATCCTTCATCTTCTCTCAATATTCTCGGTGTCTCTTTTTTTCCAACTCTCACTTTGAAGGACCATACTACCAGTCTTTCTAAGGCAGCCTCCCAGAAGCTAGGTATGCTCAACCGTCTCAAGGGGTTCTTTACCCCTGCACAGCTTCTTGCTCTGTACAGGGGCACAGTGTGTCCTTGTATTGAGTATTGTTCACATGTGTTGGGAGGATCCTCTCACACCGCACACCTAGACAAAGTAGAAAGGAAAGCTTTTCGTATCATTAACCCCTTTTGTACCGGGGCCGTCCGTTTAACTTATTCTGGCTACTATTAGACGATTGCATTCAGTTTAAAAAGGGCCTCCAGCAATCAACAATTTCGAAGTATCTCAGTCAACACTCTCTATTACCACAGACCCTTCTTAAGCTGCACATAATTGTCTAAATAAAGCTGCAATAAGATTATCAAGACGTCGATGGTACAGAAGGGGCTAACTCCCATCCACTCACCAACCCTCTGCAATCTCTCTCTCTTCGCCGCAATGTTGCATCTCTGTCGCTATTCTATAGCTACTACATTAATCAGTGTTCCTCAGAGCTTTCCCAGCGTATACCACCTCCTCTACGTAGGGTACGTAGTACCCGTCTTGCAACACAATCCCACCCCTACTCTGTGCAACTCTCCAACCCAAGAATGAAACGTTATTCTCAGTCTTCTAGTCAACTGCTGAGCTCTTCCCAGAATCAGTCTTTCCTTCTTACTATGACTTAAATTGCTTCAAACTCTGTGTGTCCAGGCATTTTGGCTCGAACGTCCCTTGATTTTGGCCCTGTCACTCTTTCGACTCTGAGGGATGCACTCGCTACAGGCAGTTCTGCCTTTTGTCTCCATCACTCACATAGAAAAGAAAAAAAATATATATATATATATACTGTATATAAATAATCTACTAAATAATGAACTCTACCTCCTTAACCCTCTCCGACATATGACGCGATTTTGAGCCGATTAGGGATACTTTTAAACCTTTGTTACCATCAGGGGTATTTAGGTTTAGTTACTTCAACCTCTGCAGTTGTCTTTGAGTTAGCTGTGGGCAGAAAACTAATTTTGGAGAGGTAATTATAAGAGTGAGATAACTCTATTTCTTATTGCTAATCTGGCAACCTCTGCGTCGTATGAGTCTGAAGGGGTTAAGTGGATAAAGGGTATCAATAATGGCTGGGATGTTTACAAAGTAATAAAGCTTAACAACTGCGAGACATCCCCTACAAATGGCTTCAAATTTGATAAGTTCCACTTTAGAAAGGATATAGATAAATATTGGTTTGGCAATAGGGTTGTAGATAATTATGTAGGATATATCAAAGTATATACACACTATAAGTAGCGCCAACCAACTTTACAATAATCAGGACCCCTTAATTTACTCAATTTTACAACACAACGTTACCTAATCTACTACTACTGCTGCTACTACTACTACTTTGTTTTTTGTAGGCTACATCTATTCCATTTTACATAATAGCTGTTACATACATCAGATATTACTCTATTGCTACCACCCTACTACTGTATAATACTACTCTATTATTACCATGCAACTTCACTAGGCCTACTACTATTGCTACCACCCTACTACTGTATAATACTACTCTATTATTACCATGCAACTTCACTAGGCCTACTACTATTGCTACCACCCTACTACTGTAGAATACTACTCTATTATTACCATGCAACTTCACTAGCCTACTACTATTGCTACCACCCTACTACTGTATAATACTACTCTATTATTACCATGCAACTTCACTAGGCCTACTACTATTGCTACCACCCTACTACTGTATAATACTACTCTATTATTACCATGCAACTTCACTAGGCCTACTACTATTGCTACCACCCTACTACTGTATAATACTACTCTATTATTACAATGCAACTTCACTAGGCCTACTACTATTTCTACTACTACCGGTACAACAACTCCTACCTGCCCTCTGGACCATAGACAAGGTCAGAACAGTCATCAAGGCACATAACTATATAGTCAAAGAACCGCTTCCTATTCCGGGGTTCGCGCTCAGACACATCATCCAGGCAGGGTTGTTGATTTTTTTGATTTAAAAAAAAAATCAAAAAAATCAAAAAATCATTGATTTATTTGATTTATTTGATTTTTTGATTTATTTGATTTTTTTGATTTTTTGATTTTTTTAAAATATCCCCCCGCCCTATTGAGTAGTAATTCAAGTAGAGGAATTTATAACATACAATGTACTCTTTTAAAGTTGAAAGGTAATACTGTATACATATATTTGTAAATTTAAAAGCTATCAGTTATTTGTGTTACTACATAATGTACCAGTATCTACTATCTTACAATGAACAAATGCCTACACAAACTTATGAAAGCATGATAAATCTTCAGAATTCTTTTTATCTTGATTCACAGATCAAAAAAATCAAAAAAATCAAACAAATAAAAAAAATCATGATTTTTTTGGTAAAAAAATCATTGATTTAATCAATATCAACTCTGCATCCAGGATTATTAGTATTGTTATATATAAGTATTTTACTACTACTACTACTACTATTAATATACTACTACTACTACTACTACTACTACTATACTGCTACTACTACTACTACTACTACTACTACTACTAATAATAATAATAACAATCATCATCATCAATACCACCATCATCACATGCTAAAACACACTTCAAACCCTAAAATTCAAACTCTATCAAATGTCGTTAAGTATTTTATTCATACTAATAGATGAAGATACTGTTGACGTTGTGGAGGTAGGATATGACTTTTGATCATGACTGTGCAAGATCTGTATCTCTTTCTCTCTCCCTCTCTCTCATATCAAAACCCCTCCCTATCCCTTCTCTCTCTCCTTCCTCCCTCCCTCCCCATCTCTCTCGCTCTCTCTCTCATCTTCTATCGATCTATCCTTCTATCTATCTATTTACCCATCTCTCTCTCTCTCTCTCTCTCCCCAACCATCCTCTCCAACCCCTTTGTCTCCCTCTTCCCTTTATTGCTTCACCTTCCTGATCACCATTATTTCTTCCCTTTTTTCTTCTCCCCCCTCCATTATATTTCCCCGATTCCCTCTCATCGCCTCTCTTCCCCTCCCCCTCCACTATCCTCTCCGTGCTTCAGAATTGTAGTAATAGAGTTAGTTTAGATTACAAATCAACTTCTTTTTCTCCCTGTCCTATCCAAATTTCAGTGTCAGTTTTTCAATACTACATGGTATTTTTCCTATCTGTTTCCATGCCAGCATTAGCTGGAGGGAGAGGTGGGTGGGGAGGAGCCTTCTTCTTTGCTATCCTTTCTCTACCTCGTAGTCAATAGATTAGTAGTTTTAGTTATCCAAACTGCCCTGTAAGGACCAATAGGTCTGTTGCAGTTTGTTCTCCTTTGTATTCCTTTGTATTTCCCCTCTCACTCCCTTCTCCTCCTCTTGTATACTTCGCAATCTCCTCTCTTCCCCTTCCCCTTCCCCCTCTCTCTCTTTCCCGTTCAGCCCCCTTTCTCTCCTTTCCTTCCCTCCCCTCTCTCCCTTATATCTCCTCTCCGTCACTTCCCTCTCTACCTCCCATCCCTTGTCTGTTTACCTCCACCATCCTCCCCACTTTAAACTCTCTTCCCTCCCTCGTTATTTTCCCACCTTCCTATTCTTTCATCCCTTTCCCTTCTTCCACCTCTCTCCCTCTCCTTTATAATCCCACCTTCCTCATCTTTCTTCATCTTCCATTCTATCCCTCCCATCTTCTATCTATCTATCTATCTATCCCTCCTTCCCCTCAAATCCCCCCCCCCCCCTCTCTCCCCTTATCACCTCTTCCGGCCACTGAACTCTCTCTTATGTAGTGCATGTTTAAGCTATCTATACATCATGCACCTCTCTCCCTCTCCCCCTCCTCTTTATTTCCCCACCTTCCTCATCTCTCTTCATTTTCCATTCTATCCCTATCATCTTCTATCTATCTATCCTTCTATCTATCTATCTATCTAACCTTCTATCTATCTATCAATCAATCTATTTATCCTTCTATCAATCTATCTATCTATCCCTACATATTCTCCCACTCTTCCCATATCACCACATGCGGTCACTGAACTCTCTCTTTTGTAGTGCATGACTAAGCTGTCTGTACATTATGCACCCCCCCCCCTCCCTCTCTCTCTCTCTCTCTCTCTCTCTCTCTCACACACACCTGTGCTACCAGTCAATAACCCCTATATGTTGTATGACACATTGATCTTTTCTATATGTTTATCTCTGGTCAATTGTTTCTTTGTCTGCGCCTGTTTATCTGTTTCTTTATCCATTTAATTATCTCTCTCTCCCCCTACATACACACACACATTCACACACACACACATATATATATAATTATATATATATGAAATGCCAGGTGACAAGGGAATTTTGGCTCCTGAAAATATCTGGGCCTGGCGGGGACTCGAACCCGGGTCAGTAGATATACCAGCCTCCCGCACTACCACGGCTTCATACAAGTGGTGAGTATATTAGACTTGCCACCAATGACTATTTTTAATTTTCCTCAAACGTCAATTCAGCCTAGTTCTGTGATTCAGGAATTTTTCGGTATGGGGCAACACAACTATAGGTTTGATTCCCGGAGGGAAGAAAGAAAACCTAATATTTAGTAGGGGCCCCGTAATCATTGACGATATGCCTATTAGTATAATAGCCTCCATTCAAGCGCCCGCGGTCAGCCAGTTTGAATCTACCGCCGCGGGGAGAACAGAGTACGCTTCATAAGGGTAACGCTTATTCTCTTATGGAATCGTCTTATGATTGAGTACTCGCTACGAAAAAACCTTCCTAAAATATAAAAAAGTAAAATATACTTAATAATTGTTTTACTATAGCTTTCCATCTCGTGGATTTCTTGTGCGAACTTCCTTGACGCTGCTCTCTGAGCCGCCATACTTCCTTAACTGACATATTAAGATTCACCTCAAGACATCAAGCGAATGGGAAGGGGATGGACGGGAGGGCCCTACATCATCAATGATTATTAATAATAATAATAATAATAATAATATTTATTCAGTTAGCAATTTACAGAGTTGGTACCACATAGTATGTTGCAAATATGACATGTACCAGCCTTCATAATTCCAACTAAGGATAGCCCAATAAGGCCGTTAGGCATATTTCCATTGGGGTCCTTGTGGGATTAGGTTAGCTGGGGAAAAAGGGGAGGATAAAGAAATAGATACTTTAGAGAAAGTATTTCTAGGGGTTATTTTAAGATACCTTACATCCTATAGTAAATATCAGTAATCCGTAATCAGTAATCATTTCAGTTTGGTTTGTCTATCTCTTATGTCGCATTTAGTAGTAGACATAAGCTTGGTGCTCCCTTCTCGCAGCTGTCCGGTTCAGGTGTTCCTTCAGGCTACGTCTGAAGGAATACAGTGTTCTCTTTTCACGGACTGACTGGGGTAGGTCGTTCCAGTCTTTGATGGCGGTGAAGAAGAATGTTTGTTTACCCTGTCCTTGGATTCTCGGGACCTTAAAATTAAACATCCTGTTTCTTGTATTATATCCACTCCTCTCATTTGCTTTAACAAAATCATTCTTTAGATACTCTGGAGCTCTGTCATAGAAAATTTTGAAGGCATTAGTGAGCCTGATTTGTTTGGCTCTGTCAGAGACATTGAGCATACCTAGTGACTGAAGTTGTTCCTGGCCAACATGTGATCTGGGTCCTAGGTTCAGCATCAACCTAACCATTTTATTTTGAGTGACCTGAAGTTTGTGCTGTGCTGATTTAGATGATGCAGAGTACCAGGATGACACAGAATAGTCAAAATGACATTGAACAAGCGCTTGGCAGAGGGTCTTTTTGGTCGCCGCGGGCAAGCATCCCACCTGTCTATACAGGTATTTTATACGTGCTCTACACTTACTCAGGATAGATTCCAAAATTGTTTCACCTGACAAACTCGCGTCCAGTTTTAGTCCGAGATATTTAACTTGTGACACTGTTGTTATAGGAATATCATTACAGTTGACCGAGAAGCCCACAATGTCTTTCAGTTTGCGTTTTGTTCCACATAAGATGGCTTCCGTCTTGCCCAGGTGAAGAGATAGTCTATTGTCCACTAGCCATTCACTACATGATTCTAGTTCTTTGGAAAGTGAAGCGGAAATACTTATTGGGTCTTTTCCTGAAACCAGAAGCACGCTGTCGTCTGCATACAGTAATAATTTACATGAGACGCTCAGTTCCATGTCGTTCACATAACAGAGAAAGAGTAAGGGACCAAGGATGCTTCCCTGCGGGACCCCACAGTTAATTGGCATAGGATCAGATATATTATCATCAATTTTGACTCTTTGTGTTCTACCACGAAGATAAGATTTAAACCAGTTCACAGACCCAATGCCCATTGCTTGTAGTTTATTACATAGGATATCATGGTCTACTGTGTCAAACGCTTTTTGTAAATTAAGAAGAACCATACCGGTGTAGTTACCTTTAGACATTTCTTTACGAATGTGATCCGTTAAGTGGATGAGACAGGAGTCTGTCGAGTACATGCATCTGAAGCCTGATTGAAACTTATAGAATAGATCATTTTGTTTGAGGTAGTGTTCAATTTGGGTGTATACTGCTCTTTCAAGGATTTTAGATACAATACATAATATGCTAACTGGTCTGTAGTTACCAACTTCTAGTTTATTTCCTTTCTTGAATAGAGGGGTTACAATAGCTTCCTTCAGTTCAGCAGGTACAATGTTGGTGTTAATTGACAAGTTGATGATGTGGGTTAGGGGGCCTGCTATACCAATGGCTCCATCTCGTAGAAATTTGGCAGGAATTTTGTCTGGTCCTGTGCTTTTATGTACATTTAGGTTAGACAGCTCGTCAAAAGTGTATTTTGGTGTAACATTTTGCAATCCAAATGTGTTCGGGTCTATGTCTTTATCTCTGTAGAAATTTCGAAAGGTGGCCGTTGTTGTCGTGTATTTATTGAGAGGTTGAGGTAGGTTCTGTGCAAGTGTGTTTGCTATGGAGGTGAAGAAGGAGTTGAAGTAGGTTGAAATTTGTCGTTTATCGTGGCAAACCTGATCATTAATGGTGAGAGCAATATTAGTGTTAGACGAATCCCTTGTCTTGTTGCTGTAGCCTGTTGTGTTTAGGTGCCTCCATAGTTTCTTTGGGTTATTCTGATATTCCTCTGCCTTATTGTGAAAATAATTTGTTTTCGCTGATTTTATTTTCCTACTTAGTTTATTCCTGGCCCTGTTGAACTCATGTTTCAGACCTTGATCCTGTCTATGTTTCGCTAGCCTTCTTAACAGATTGTCTCTGTGTTCCAGATGGTGTAGTATGTCATTGTTGATCCATGGGTCTGACCTTGCTTTAATTCGTATGTCTTTCAGAGGAGCTATTTCGTCTAGAATGTTTGTGATGATGGTTCTGAAGCCAACCCATGCGTCATTAACGTTTGTACTTCCAAACACTGGAGACCAGTCTGTATTCCATAAAATGTCCAGAAATGTTTCTTTATTGTAGTTTCTGAGTGACCTTGTTTTGATAACCTTGTGATTCTCTAGGGTAATTTTTGTGGTTTTTCGTGTGCAATATGTGACGAAGTGATCACTTATCCCAGTCTGTATAACCCCTGATTGGGATACTTTGTCCTCTCTGTTACAGTATATGTGGTCTATTATTGTGGCAGTGTTCTCAGAGATACGTGTGGGGGTTGTGATGAGTTGTTTGTGATTGTGCATTGTCAGTATATGCCTATAATTTATTAGTGGCCCCTCCATCATTGACGAACATGCCTATTACATAAGGCATCCTCTTCAAACACTAATCCGCCGTAGTTTGAATCTACCGCGCAGAGCATTTAAAAACTGAGGAGCCTTCATCATGAGCGCACGCGACCTCACTCATGGCTTCAGTCATTATGAATTGGGTTCTCACTACGAAAAAACTTCGTAAAAAATAAAAACAAAAAGAAAATAAGAATAACTATCCAATAAGCTTTCCATCATATCGTGGATGTACTTGTGTGGATTTCTGACCAGACGCTGAATCAGGCGTCATTCCTCCTTCTTTGCTCTGCGCTCAGCCTGCCCGGACGTACCTTTCAGGCTCCGCTGGTTCCGCATTCGTTGCGTCCCTAGTGAGTTTTTTCTCATTTGTTTACTCTAGGATGTATCGAGTAAGGTTAGGATAGGCGTAGCAGGAGTGTCCTGGGCTGGTTGCCCGCAGTGCAGTGTATTTTGGGTCGTATGTATGGGGCATCTATTTCGGATGTACCCTCGTGGTCCTGTTGTGGACTCGTGAACTTTTCACAGTTGTGTTAGTTGGTGATGCAGGCGGCTTTCATTACGCGTTAATTATTGCTGCCTTTTATCCTTCTGATGAGGTAAGCTGTGTGTTTGCTGACGTTCCCAGCGTATTTTTCTTCACTTAGTGAAGTTTTTTCTGGGTCCGTGTCAGGCTTCCCGGGGTGGGAAGTTATCGCTTCGGTGGTGTGTTGGCGGTGGTTCCTGTTGTGATATTCCAGTGTGTGTTTATATTTCAACTATTTTCATGCCGTCTACCTAGGCCTAGCCAGCCGCTCGTAGCTTTGCCACATGTCTAGTGTTATTATTTATTTTATAAATATGCCCTACTGTGTCATGTGTATCCGGGTTTTAGTTGTGTATTGGCTAATTCCTCGGACTATATTTGTTTCCTGGTTTAGTTGTGTATTGGCTAATTCCACAGATTATGTTGTGACCTTGGTTAGTCGTGCGTGTCTCTCCTCGTGTCGTATTGTTCAGATGGTGTCTGTTCAGGGTGGGGTTTGCCTTCCGGCGGGTTTTTTCTCGGTTTCACCATGAAAAATCCTGACCGATGAGCAGTGTTGGGCCACACGTGGTTTTTAACTCTGGCTGGTTCCCCGGCGTGGGGAGGTGTCTGTGGCTCTCCAGGACTGCGTCTCTGTGGGTGCCTGGTTTCAGGCCTCCTTTAAAATTCCCGGCGGGATGGCTGTACCCATCCTTACATATATATTTAGATATATATAAAGAAACGACGTTCTTGAGAACACTCGTTTTTTATAGGTTTTTCTACCTGGTTTACGACAACCACATGGAAAACCTAGCTGTTGTTTAGGCGTTCCTCCCCGGCGATCTTTTACAAAGAAGTGGGGTCAGGAACTTGTGGGGTTAACTTTTAGACTTCTCACCCGGCGGGTGCACCTGAGCAGGGTGGGATAAAACGACTTAGGTCTCTTATAGTTAACCAATCCATTTGAGTGATACTCTGTGTATCGCTGCCTTTACTCTTACGGCAATTGAAGGATCAGTGAGGTTTAACCAAATCGATTCCCACACCCGGCGGGTGCCCCTAGGTGGAGGAACTAAGGAATTTATAAACAAATTCAATTTCGATTAACCTTAATTGGGTGATACTTTCAGTATCGCCGCCTTCTATTTTTACGACGATCGTTTGGGACAATTCGTTAAAAAATCAGATCTCGTATATTCCTACCCTGGGCTATTCTACTAAAATATTTCAAGGGCCGGCGTCTTTATGAGGGGGGGCTTTGTTACAAAATTGAATCTTGAGACAGTCACCACCTCCTACAGACTATAAGTGCCATACTGGACCATTATATCAGAGGGTATTCTTCATGTTCTTTAGCTAAGAAGATTTGTTTAGCCTCTTTACACCCAGCCGCGTAGCGAGATGTGTTAGCTGTGTCTTTGCATCCCGTTACCCGGCGGGTTATTAACACTTGTATGCGAACACGTGGGTTAACCTTATGAGCATTAATTCCTGGAAATTTGTCTTTATTTTTCCAGAGCTGAGCTCCGGCGGACCAATACAGACCCGGCGGTAGTTTCCTCACACCAGTCTCTGTCATGGCTAATGTGGCCCCAGTTTTTGCCCTGTGCATTACCCCTACTTGCGCGGGTATCCCAATTTTTGCGCATACCCTTTGCATAAGGTGTGTTAGATGTCTAGACCGTTCAAGGGGTCTCTGGGTTACACTTAATTGTTCATTTTGCTCCCAATTAGCCAATAAAGTCCTGTGTGACAATGACAAGACCGCGGCGGTAGCGTTGAGAGAGGTCAGACAACAAATGTCGGCCTATACTACCATTGTCGCACATAAGTCACTTCAATGTGACAACGTCCCACTTTGGGATAAGTTGCTGTCAGAGCACCCTCCCCCTAAACGTACCTCTAGAGTAACGGGTTTTAAGCCGACAGAGACTAGCCAGGGTTCTGTATCGTCTGTGGATACGTTTAAACGCCCGAGAGAGCCTACTCCCCCGGCAGCCACCTCCTCGTCGCAGGCGAGATCGAGGTCAAGGTCACCCCTCAGACAGCGGTCTTCAAGTCGGGCCTCTTCCCCGGCTAGTAAGAAGTGTAAGACTGAAGCTTCCCCCAGTGGCCATGGTGGTGATTCTTCCAAACCTAGGTCTAGTTCGCGGTCACACCGTAGCCACAAATCCTCCAAAAAGGATTCCCATAAGAAGTCCTCTCGACATTCTACTAAGTCTAGTGCATCTCATCGTACCTCTACACCTGAAAATGTTTCTGTTACAGCCTCAGAGTATAGTGAAGCGCCTGTCCCTAAACAAGATTTACCTATTGATATTTTAACCCTAGAAACGGAAAGTTCAGGAAATTCAATAATTGAGAATGTTTCAGACTCTCAAGAGAGCGTAGGCCAGAGCCTCGGTGTTTGGCGGTTTGCTCAGCCAGGGTCTGACCATCCACGTCCGACTCATACGAGTCACACAGTAGCCGATGTCCACAGGGACGCGGCGACCCCATCCTCTATCCCTGATTTATCTTGGAAACAAGGTACCCCTGCCTCGGCGGGGTCTTCTCAGGAGGATCGGGAGGAACAAGATGAAGTGTCATTAATTTCAGATAGGGAGGGACAAGGGTCAGGCTCAGGCCTGGACGCCGCCCATGATAATACTGATTCACCTGAAAGTTCTGCATCTAACCAGTTTGTTACAGCACAAGAAATTGATGGGTTACTTACTCATGCTCTATCAAAATTCTTTAATCAACAACAAGAAAACCCCACAATGGACTTGGGGGCTCCCTTGACAAGTTCTGCGGTACGGCCTCTGATAACGTCAATCGATTTATCTAAGATTCCTAACCCTCCTACTCTGTCACCGGCAGGGAGCTCTAAGCCAGCTACGGCGGCATTCACTACGTCAAATGTCAGGGTCATTACGGATGTTAATCCACCCCCTCTAGACAAAGCGCCTCTTAGAAAGGTAGCTATGCCCCTGCTTTATGGGCCAGACGAGTCATGGGTCCCTTTGAACCCCTCTAAGCCAGAGCTTGCCCAGCCTACCTTGTCAGGGGAACTCCCGGTACCACGTGAGTGGTTTATCCAGGGAAATAAGTCTAAGAAATTAAGGGCATTGGATGCCTTGGGTAATGTTTTGGACGTAAATATCAAGGCTATACCTAGTTATTATCATCAGGATTATTTTGTTTATGCATCTAAGCCTGCTTTACCCCCTGCCTCAGCTTCAAAACTTTTTTCAGACTGGTCTAAGCTGGATGGGTTTAATGATATTAAGGCTCTGTCGGCTCTTACTCCTGAACTAGATTTACAGACCGTCACAGACGAGACAGCTAATCCAGTGTTGAAGGTGGGACAGTTGGGACCAGGACCTTGGGTGGATTGGGAGGTAGAGGCTCAAAACTTTGCAACCACTTTCACTTCTAAATCTTCCCACCAGATCCCTCAGGATACACATTCATGGTTCTCCATGCCGGTAGGTTCTGCCGGCGGAGTTCCGTCAGCTTTATTTTCTTTTTTAGCTGCCCCTAAGATTAATCTTTGTGAACTAAAGGAACCATTCACTACCCCTACCCCTTCTCACCTAGACAGAGAATTTAGGCTAAGGGGAAAAGCTTTCCGCCTGTTTTCACAGTACATAGTTTCTCAACAGGTGGCTAAGTCTTTACTCAGGTCTACTCAGGCAATCGCAGACGCGGATGCTCGAAGATCAGTTGAGTTATCCCGGCGTCTGATTCTTCAGTCGTCGATTCAATCCTTAGGTGACATACGCACAGCATTACTTGAGGCGGTGCGAGCACGACAGGATCTTAGGATGTCATTAGTTCGCAAGCTGCCTGATCGCATTGCTAACCAGGTGGTAATGTCCCCAGTACTTACACCTTCTTTAATGTCCCCTGATGTATGGCGAACAGTGTTTAACATGGCACAGGCCGTGAAGCACAGTCCCGCACAGGCTAAGAAACCCGCATTTAACTTCCCCAAACCTAAGCCTCCTACTAAAGCTCAGCCAGGGGGTTCTAAGCCGTTTCTTCCGCCTAAGTCCTCCCAATCCCCCCTGGGTCAGTTCAGGCATAGACAGAGAGGGTTTTCAGGACAGAGGGGACGCGGCCAGTATAAGCCGGGGCAGGGCCAGTCTTCGGCCCACACCAGCCAGCCGGCGAAGCGTCCAACACCACCAAACCCACCATAAAAAAACTAAAGTCTTTCTCACTCCCAGTGCCTATCTTAGAGCCGGAGGAACCGAGGGAAGTACAGCCGGCGAACCCTTGTCTGCTAACTGGGTCGTTCCGAACGTGTCACCAAGCATGGCCGTTAAAAACCTGGGCACGGATGGTGGCACGCAAAGGCATCACTTGGCAGTGGCTCCGGCGACCTCGCTTACGTCAGCCGACAACGGCAAATTGTGTTTCATTAGAGGTGGAGTTGCTGGTCCAGGAGATGATTGCCAAGAATGTCATCATCCCGGTCCCTCCAGATTACCCTGTATTCACGTCAAAACTGTTTTTGGTTCCCAAACGGGACAGTGTTCAGATGAGGCCGGTCGTAGACCTGTCTTATCTGAATCTTCACATTTACAACGAGTCTTTCAGAATGTTAACAGTTCATCAAATCAGGCTAACACTTCCGCCGGGAGGCTGGATGTGTTCCCTAGACCTGACAGACGCCTATTGGCACGTGTCGGTCAACAAAAGATTTCAAAGGTTTCTGGCCTTGAGGATCAGGCACCAAAATTTTGTTTTTCAGAGGATGCCGTTCGGTTTGAACCTAGCACCTCGATTATTCACGAAACTAGTCCGGCAAGCCCTGATGCCGTTGTTAAAACAGGGAATCAGAGTGTTGTGGTATCTAGACGACTGGCTGGTGGTGGCAGAGACACAACAATTATGCATAAAACATGTCAATATCATTTTAAATCATGTCAAAACTCTAGGCTTCAAGGTAAATCTGGTAAAGTCAAACCTTGTTCCCTCAAGAGTAATTCAGTGGATAGGGCTGGTCTGGGACACCGCCGCTCTCACTCTGAGTCAGAGTGTGGACAATCGCAACAGGTTTCGCAGGAAACTGTTCAGGTTTCTTCACAGTCTGACTACGACACGAAGAGTCTGGGAGTCTCTGGTCGGCTCTCTCAACTGGATTCAGCTAACTGTCAAGTTGGGCCGGTTGAAAGTAAAACGATTAATATTGGAAGGCAACAAATATTTCCCACTCTTACCGGCGGGAAAATTATGGCCCATACCAAAATTAATCCACACCTTACTAGCGGTCTGGGCGAAGAGGGAAACATTGCACTCAATCATGTCATGGACCTCTCCTCCTCCAACGGTATGGGTAGACACGGATGCGTCAGGCACCATAGGGTGGGGATTTCAGTCAAATCAGGGGCACCAGGGTCAGGGACTTTGGTCCCACTTAGATATCTCCCACATAAATGTCAAAGAGTTACTAGTCCCCTTGTATTTCCTTCAGGCTCACGGCCCGGCGTTACGGGGCAAGTCAGTGGCCTTCAGAATGGACAATCTGAATGCAGTTCACTGTATTCAGAAACAAGGGTCAACGAGGTCAAGGAAGTTGCTACTCGTGTCGGAAGAGATTTTTGTTCTAGCCACCAGTCTAGATATTTATCTTCACGCATCTTATCTCCCAGGCGTAGCGAACGTCTGGGCAGACGCTCTGTCCCGGAGACAGAGCACGACAGTAGAATGGGAGCTCAAGCAACCCATTTTCGACCTAATGATTGCGGAGCTCTCCCATCCACAAGTGGATCTTTTTGCGTCCGAGGAGACTCACAAGCTCCCTCTATACCTCACCCGCCGGGCGATAACGCCGGCAGGGGGGCCAGACGCCCTAGTGACAGACTGGAACAGATGGAGCTCCATCTATCTGTTTCCGCCGCCAGATGCGTCACTAATGTGCCACGTAGTGAACAAACTACGAGTTTATCGAGGCTTAGTCTCGCTAATCGCGCCCCTGTGGCCGGCGCAGGTGTGGTACCAGCAGTTAATAATGTGGTGCCCGGACCCGGTATCGCTCCCGGTCGGGTACTTCCACTTAGACACGATTGGCAACCTAGAGACCTCGCTGACTTTTGCATTATGGACATTCAGAAGGCCAAGTGGCTAGCACCATACGGTAGGGATGTGACCAATAAATTGCTCAATCAATATACTCAGTCTACTAAGCGACAATATCAATCTCATTGGAAAGCTTTTACTTCTTGGATTGTTAGAACGGAACAAACTGTACCCTCAGTGGCATTGGTTTTTAATTACTTGAACTATCTGTTTGAGCAGAAACGTTTATCTGTGGTTACTTTGAAGAATCACTTAACTGCGATTAGAGTGCCCTTTTTCGACCTTACAGGTCTATCCATACCCAGTTTCTGTACTGGGTCTGTTCGGCGGAACTACTCTCGAATCCAACTCGCCCGCGATAGGCCCCGGGAGAGAGAGAGTGTGACTGACTAGTTTTTTGGTGGTGGTGCAGTGGGATTAGACGGCTGGCTAGGTTTGGCAGACGTCGATCCCTGATGAGGCTTGTTGTGTGACTTACCTTTGTTATCCCACTTGCCTGACTGTTTACCCTGCCTGTGCTTGTGCGGAGTACCTCCCTGCTGTTGGGGAGACCTAGGGTCCCGAAAGGACTGTTTAGCACTAGAAGCTTGAGGCTTATTTCCGCCTTTTGGTTTAGAGTACGGTTTATTGAACGACTCCTTCCTAGGCTGGGAGGTACTCTGCTTTAAGCTGTCTACCATGTTAAATACTGCACTCCATGTATCCATATTAAGTAGTGAGGCAGTTAATACAGGGGAAAGTGATGCTCGGCGACCTACATCTTCCGGCAACTTTTTGACCATGTATACCCTCAAGTCCTGGCGTGCTCTGGCCGCCTCCATGATAGCTATTCTTACATGAATATTCTTTCCTCTCACTTAAACATTAGGCCTACCATAGCGCAGTTGGGAATATGAACATGATTAGATTAATATCCAGTATTCGAGAATGGATAATAAGTCGTAGGCGTGTGCATAAACCTTTAACCGTCCTGGTGGTGTAATGGTTAAGGTGGCAAAAATCTGTGTGATAACCCAGGTTCGAATCCCGGTGGATCACATATACTTTAATTGATTTCATTGGGGGTGTTTGGTGTTGTGGTGAAATTAATAAATTATAGATCACCTAAGGACTGTATGGAGTTTTGTAACAGAAGCCTCCGTGATAGTTCCGTGGCCTTCCGCACATTCTGATCAGAGATGGCTGTAATGGTTCTCGTGAGTGACTGGGCAATTTGGCGACTTACGAGATATTGAGAAAACAGTCTAAGTGCTTTACTGCGCAACTTAAAATCCCTGTCTAAATGGGCTGGAGGGGGAGTACAAAATGGGTCATGCAATTCGTAAAGTACGAGTTTGGGAGCCGCTAAGAAATCAAACAAAGCCGGCGAAACCCCTCCAGCCTTATTAACTGATAGCGAGGACCATAAGTGGTTCTCTTGGGGGATCTGATGGGAGGATTTCGAGGTAATGGTGGCTGCGAATTGTTGCGCCTCAATTTCCCAGTCAACCCACGGACCTGCACCTACCTGCCCCACCTGCAGAACTGGATTGTGGCCCAGATCGAGCGCCGGAATTGTATCCAATTCTGGTGTCAGTGCATTGAGTGACTTAATGTCGTTCATGCCGTCCGATCGTGCCCAATCTGCAAAGAGTCGTGCAGCTGAGGCAGGAGGTAACGCCGGTGAAGCAGAGTAAACGAAGAAATCAGCACTGTATACATTCGGTATTGCCTTAATAGTAACATCCAATAATTTCCCTTCCACATCTTTGGCCCTAAGCTTTTTGCTCCTACTTACTTCAATGGTCCATTCACTAGGGACCGGAAGCTCCCGCGAAAGGTTTGTTGTGCCATGTGTGGTTTCTGTGCTATTGCCGGAATCCATGCGCAGTCTGGCCCGTATAGGAGAGGCATAGGGCCTCTCCTCTGTGGGAGTTTATCAAGAGGGGGAGGAGTAATGTCTGTGATTACACAGACTTTAGAGGTAGTCAAGGTGGCAGGCACGGTCGTGCTACATGCCGTGGTGGTTGCCGGATTTACGTTAAGTGGAGGCAAAGAGGCCTGGGGAGGTTTAATGCCGGTAGGTTCTAAAGGTCTTACCGTAGACTCAATAGGGGGAGCTACCAGGGTACTAGTGGAAGGACCTTGGGTAGTAGGAACATATTGCTGCATAATTTTATGTAAAATGTCACTGAGTTCATCCGTAGTAACACATTTACTGTGGGACCCCCTAAATGATTGAGAGCTCCCTTCAAATTCCTCCTCATTGTTCACTTGTTGAGCCGAGGACAGGTCAACGTCCTCCGGCTCCCCTGTTATTTCAATCACTTCCGGCGTTTGTTGCCGGATTTCAGGTACCTGGTTATCCGGTGGCCAAACCAGATCCGGGACAGACGAAGGAATTGTGTCTAAGTTAGTATTTTCCCTAGTCGTGGTTATCACTTGAGGGGTTTAGCTGTGAGGGCTCTGACTGTCTCCAGACTCCCCGGCCCTGCCCCGCAGGTGGTTGGGAGTCTGGTATCACCTGAGAGTTATCATAAGTCTGACGTGAGCAAGTCTGAGAACCTCTATAGTTTTCGGCTAATACCCTGTTCGACACAATCGGTGGAGCTCTACGTGCTACATAATTTAACTTAGGTATAGCGAAGGTAAAGTCTTGTGATTCACTCAAAAATTGACTATGCACATCCCTAGGACTCAACTCAATCCCTACCTCCGAGCTGCCCGATTGGACGTAAGTCAATGTGGAGGTAGAGGTGGATGGGAGTGGCCGCAACCCCGGCGGAGGCTGGTTGTGCGGCTTCGTGATATCCATGCGGGCAATTTTATGTCCTGAACTAGATTGTCTTGTCGAAGAATCAGAGTCCTCCCTCCGTCGTTTAGTCGACATAGATGATTCTACTGTCGAATGACGGGATTGTTTATGGGGGACCGTGATCTGGGCCAAGACTTGGTCCTCGGGGAAGGCGACCGTCTCCTCTTCGACCGGTCAGGGGGGGGTCTCCTCGGCGCTTTCACTGTCACTACTAGTACGTATACTCACCAGCTCTTTGGAAAGGACTTTAATTTTAGTTTTTAGTTTTGTTGACTTGGCCGGAGTTGACTTTACTAAAGGAGATTTAATTACTAGATGATCCCACAGGGCCTCATCGTCACAGTGTAATGCCTTATGGGCCACGTCCTTTGCGTAACCATTAAACAAGTTCTTATCTCTTTTAGTGCCGCTAGGCATGAAAGGTCTCTCTTGTCGAAGAGAGCCGCTCTTAATTCTGAGCACACGGCACATCTCTTCGACACCCATAAGCCCTGTGAACGATCGAGGCACTTAACGCATTTAATACATAATTTATGTGCGAATATTGGTAAGAGAAAACAGGTAGGAGGAGCGCATAAGTCAAACCGAGGCATGATGGAGCTAGGACCCCCCCTTGTCGTAATCGGCTCCTCTACTGCCGCCAGTACTGCTACTGAAGTGTTGTGATCTGGAAATAGAAATTTCCAGGAATCAATGCTCATAAGGATAACCTGAGACGTGTTAACACATCCTACCTCAAGTCCGCCGGAAAATTAGCTATAGCCACTGCTACTCTAACCTTCCGCTGGACTTGACCAAGAGAAACTTTTTAGGTTTCTCCAATTTTGAACTGCTTACCTGTGACAAAGTGTCACTGGCCCTCAAATAACCTTAAGCGTTTTACTATCAATGACTATTCAGACCAGAGAGATAGTAAATGACCACGCTTTCTTGTTATCACTGACTATTTAGTCAGTGTTTCTCATTGAACTGTGCGCCGGGCGTACTGAGTTGCCGCGTGAGGCTCTCGGTCAGGGCGAGTTCACTCGGCGGGCCGAGTTACTCCCTTGAGGAAATCGCATTTCCGCCGGGAGGTTCGTGGTTTAGCATACCACGCTGGGACATTTGGTAAGTTCCTTACTCGTCCGCTGGACAAGACAGGCAGCTGGCTTTGAAAGCCGCCGGAATTTTCAGAGGTGCTGACTTATCTGTGAAAGTCAGACACCCCCAAAAACCCCACACCATCAGGACGTCTCCTGATTCCCTGAAAACATGTAAAATCTCACATGCAAACTCAGGGAAACAACTTAGGCTATGACATATAGTCTATGATATAGAATAATTTTATTCATAAAATAATGACCCCTAGCCTTACCCGGAGACCCCTACTGAGGCTGGCCACGAGGCTCGTAGAAACAACAAAACGGCAGCTCCCCAACCTCCTGAAGACCCAGCAGCAATAGCACATGGTGACGAGGCCCACGAGAGGGGCCCACACGCAGACCCGGACTCTAGAAGATTCCACACCACGTGTGGCAACCCTTAACCCGGGAACTGCGGGGAGACTTATAAGAGGTTTTACTGGGCGACTGCGGGGAGACTCTTAAGATCCTAGGCCTAAAAAAAAACATTTAAAACACCCCAGTAGCACTTGAAATTTTTTTTTTTTTTTGCCCCTCGGCCATGCCACATATCACTCCTCCACATTTCCTCCTTCCCCCCCCCCCCCCCTCTCTTCAATTATCACCTATTTTCCCTGTTATTCCCTTATTCTTTGGTATATTTTCGTGCTAACATTAGCGAGTTGCTAGCAGGGCGTGGTCATGTGTGTATCTATGCGTGGGAAAGAGAAAGAGATAGAGATAGTGAGCTCAGTGTCTCTCCAGGCCTTATGAGAGGAGGCTGGTGTGACGGCGGCTGGCTCACACTTGATGAATGAAACTCTCACTTTCAATTCGCGATTTTGACCATCCAAACACTTTTCCCACTTGTTTTATTGTTGTAACATGTTACTATTTCGTATTAAACGTAAAATAGGCGCATATGGATAAGTATTAATGATATTTATGGTAAAATAACGATTTTAGGGAGGAAACAGTGTAAATACCTCCGCACAGGCGAATGGTGTATACTACACCCTATGCGCAGCCCAGAGGTTAAACTAGAGCGTCTGCTAAAAACGATAATGCAACTGCCTCATAGAGACGACCTGAAGCATATTCCTGCATCGAAGTAGCCTCCTAACTAATAGTTAAGCAATAGCTAAGGCGCAAAATGACAATAACATAAAAAACACATGATGCGCAGATCCTGGTGGACTCAAAGCGCCTGTACAAAGTACAGTAAACCCCTGCTAACTCGGACTCTTTTTACTCGGAAACCCGCATTCTCGGAATGGCATAAGCCTCTCGGAAATGTCCCTGTATATCTCAGGAAATTCCGAGTTGAGCGAGTACCCAATCATAAGATGATTCCATAAGAGAATAAGCGTTACCCTTATGAAGCGTACTCCGTTCCCCCCGCGGCGGTAGATTCAAACTGGCTGACGGTGGGCGCTTGAATAGAGGCTATTATACTAATAGGCATATCGTCAATGATGGAGGGGCCACTAATAAATATCCTTTTTTAACCTGGCTAGTCCCTAGCCTAAGTAAAATAGTAATTAAGGTAATGTAGCCACAACACCTTAGACAACACATTTTAGGGTATGTCGTGATGAGTGCACTACAATAAGCTATTACTTGATCACTCGCTGTAAGATTGATTAATGCCAACAGTGAAATGCCAGGTGAGAAGATAATTTTGGACCTGGCAGGGTTTCAAACCTGGGTCAGTCTCCTGCGCTACCACTGTCCTACGCTTGAACGTACAATATGGAACCATGTGAAAGTCTCGCGGAGGGCTATGCCTTCATACATGTGGCGAGTTTATTAGATTTTCCACCAATGACTAATATTGGTTTCCCCAGACGTTCACTCAGAATAGTTCTGTGGTTTATGGATTTTCCAGGTATAGGGCAACACAATACATATTTTATAGTGGCTCCTCCATCAATGATGTACTGCCAATATTCATGTTTGGCACCCTTTGATGCCAGGAAGCCCTTCATAAAGGCATCATGCTGCTTCAGGAAAGGTTTACCAAACTTCATAGGCGACACTGTCAACCCAATTAGAAACGCAAAAGTATGGTACCATCTACCATTACCCCAGGCGAAGATATGGCCATTTGGGTGACTATTCCAAATCGGGACGAAAACTACATCAGCGTGTAGAAAATGCACGCGCATCCAACCATATATATATTGATACCAAAAAAAGTGTGTGGTGCGAATGGTATCTTGCTACCGCCATAGTCGTGCGTATAACGGGTGGTACCAAGGGGAGGGAAGGGAGGGTTGGTAATGAATATTGCGTGTATATCGCTTTTCGATAGATTGTGCATGTATGTATGTAGGCGACCCATCTGAATATTATATAGCAATAAATAAGTCGCAAATAGATAATACATGCGATAAATAGAAAAAATTATGGGGAGAAAGACTGGTGGACGGATTGGTAAAGCGGATAGGGGAGGGATGATAAAGGAATGTGTAGATCGATCGTGCCTAGGGGGTGGTTGGGAGGGAAGGGAGGATTGATAATGAATATTGGGTATATATAACTTTTTGATCACTTTCATGCTTTCTAATGTATATACCAATATAGGCGACTCATCTGAACATTACACAGCAATAAAGAAGCCGCACATAGACAATAAATGTGATAAATATGCACAAATTATGGCGAGAATGAGGGAGCGAGAGAGAGGAAGTGATCATGTGATCGCACCCAAGGGGTAAGGAGGAGGGAAGAAGGCATAGAAGGGAACACGTTATGTGGTGATGGGCTGGTCTATCAGAGTGAGAACTGAGCAATCTCTGCCATACCCATAGCTTACTCTGACTGTTCCTTTTACTTATATATTTTCTAGATCTCAAGTGACGGCGTCTCTAACGTGGATTGACCTCCCAATCTACCAAGATTGGAAGCCAAAGCGTCACATTTTTCCCTTGCCCCTCAACTTTCTCTTCATAATTGCTGAGGGGCACAGGGCCCTGGGTGGGGCTTTGGTTTCCCGGGCGTTTCCGCGCCCTCCTCAAGCTCCCCGCCATGGAGTGGCTTCGGTCACCCAGGCTTTGTTGTGGTCGGCGGGGAGGGTTCTGTGGGGGCGCTCGGTTATGGTCTTGGCCTTGCTCGGGGCCTTGGGGCTGTTTGGCCAGGCAGCTTGGGGAACAACAACAACAACAACACGTTATAAGAGAGACATAGATTTATATCGCGCATATTGATCACTTTCATCCTTTTATTTATGCATGCAGACGTAGCAGGAGACCTATGTGAAGAGTGAAAACCAAAAACTAGGCCATAAACAGTAAATAGGGCGGAAATAATAGGGTAGATAATGGGGATAGGATACGAGAGACAGAGAGAAGGGGTGAGAGATGTCATGTTGTGAGACTAGAACTGGACAGTCCAGTGTCGCGGTAATTTAGGCTTTATCGAGTCGTGACATAGGGAAAGGGAAATGGTAGAGGATGGTTGGTTATGGTGGCAGTGGTGGGTGACAGGCACTGTGGTAGGTGATAACATGGCTGGTGGCAGTGGTGGTGGTGGTGTCATTAAACGCCACCGATCTTTTAGTATGTGCACCGCCCATTGCACGTGCATTACGTGCCTTCTTTGTTGCAGAAGAACATCTGAGTAAAAAGTGGAGGTAAGAGGGCTCTCTGGTAAGCTAACTCAGTCTCCCACGGCCGCTGTTGTGTCATCGTGACGCACTGGAGAGGGATGTGAGGGCTCCATGACAACTGCTTGATAACTGACTGTGTGGGAGTGACCGGAGTTTGTATTGTGGTGGTATTGAGAGCCGTCATATAGGCCTAGTCACACACCAATTTGTAGCCGCCTGGCTCAATGTGCACGGTTTTTGTATGTGTTTGAAATCCTGGCTCTTGAGAGGACAGTCGCCATCCACCAGTAAAACCTCTAGAGAGGACGCTCGCCATTTCTAAAATACCCAAGGAATGTCATTTGCATCGGAAACCACTATGAAGAGATAAAATATAATAAAACTCAAGATTGTTAAGTGTTGTGCTTCCCATTCCTCAACTGTGACGCTACGCATCTACCTTTAAATATATAATTTTCTTCCTGGGCCAGCGATACAATAAAACTCAAGATTGTTAAGTGTTGTGCTTCCCATTCCTCAAATGTGACGCTACGCATCAACCTTTAAATATATGATTTTCTTCCTGGGCCAGCAATATAATAAAACTCAAGATTGTTAAGTGTTGTGCTTCCCATTCCTCAACTGTGACGCTACGCATCTACCTTTAAATATATAATTTTCTTCCTGGGCCAGCGTTCAGTGTGTCAACACGTCTCCCCCATGAGCTCTGGTGCACTCTTCTGCCTCTCTCCAGTTGCTCTCGCTTCCATTACAGTGAGTCTTTGTTACATTTAAGAGGTGCTGAAACAGCTAGAAAGTATTTAACCCACAGGACCCCAGCGCCGCAGCGTATGCGTCGGCAATGTATGTAACGATAAACCCCAGCGACGCATAGGGTGCGTCGCCCTTAATTACTCCGGTCCTATGGCACCTAGAGGGCTCAGATTAGTATGGGAACTGCGTAAGTATCCCATGCAACAATGCCGATGGTTGAAAACCTTTAACCCTTGTCTAGCAGGGTGTTTTGGGCTATTTTGGGCATATTCAGGCCCTCCTGAATGATCAATCAAATATCTGCATGAAAATAAATGTATTCAGCAAAAAACTAGGCGCTAAAAGCTTCAAAATGAGACCAGAACGAGCTACGTAGCACTCGTGGTTCTCGTGCAGTGGTGCCACCAACATGGGAGTTTAGCGTATAGCGGCATATTTTTTCCCACTACGCTCACTACTGGTAACACTGCCGGCCTCTCGAGAACAGAGGGAGCGTGAGTCAGTGGGTGGCGGTAAGCCCTGGGTGTCGGACGTGTGGCCTGCTGCGCTCCCGGCCATTTGCACTCAATTTTAACCCTTTAAAAGCCTTAATAATGCTCCTAACTTGCTGCAAATTGGTGCACGACTTAAGTCGAGCGCTGCTCATTAAGGGTTAAAGTCCAACCGCGTGCGCGTGAGTGCGCAAAAACTTGTTTTTGCATGTTTTTGCCTACCCATTTCCCCATGTTAATTCTGACTTTCGGGCAACCCTTAGGACCCCTTAATGACCTAGGGGATCGGTTTTTTTGTTGTTTTTCCTTCATTTCTAACCCAATCCAGGTGTTTTCTGATAAAGAAAAAAAATTGTTGACAACCTGCTGGGCCTGGAGTGTACATTTATATTATATTGCCTGGGGCTCAGTGGGTTAAGTTAGTTAAAGTGCATTAGGAGAGTGTTTTAGTACTGCCCGTTGTATCTTTAGGATACCACAGTCTGGCCCCAGGTGTGAATATATTTGGGCTCTCGGAATGTTTGGAAGAGTTTTAATATGATTATTAGCTAGCTTATACCAAGTTATTTTGTATTAGAAGCTTATTTATTTATGCCTTATTGCAATAAACTTATGTATTATCTATATATATTGATGTCATGCCCAATTACTTGTGCCATATGTGACTATTAGTTCGTAGGTTCAAAATGGGTAATTCTCAATTTACCTTCCGTATTGGGTACAGCTCCAATTGGAGGGCGCATTGGGTAAAACTCAAGTTGAGGGCTGCTTTGTCGGGGTCTTTCACTTTCCTTGGCGGTCAGCGTTTGTTGTATCACAACTGCCTTGTTTTTGTGTTTGGGAGGCTGGCTTACACCCTCATGGGATCTTTCGAACTGAGGCTGAGATCCCTTTTGATTTCTTTTTGCTTTTTCATAGACCTTCAATAGCTAAACTTGATAAGAAGTGCAAATCGGTATCTCGAGTGAGTCGGTCGGGACGCTTTTTGGCATTTCACCTCGACTGATGTCGATCTCGCGAAGGGCTGGTACCTCAGGTTACTGACCTAATAGACCTGGTCGTGCACATCATGCCTTAAGCTGTTCTGTCGTTTTACAGGGCAGTGACAAATGTCCAGTTGCCTTATAAACCTGTTAGGGCATAGCACTTCATCAGAACTGAAGGGTAGTGAAGGATACGATCTTGGTCAGCCCTAATAACCTGATAAATTTATGTCGCTCCTCGGTTCTAACGACTGTCGGAAAGGGCTAGGGCACAGTTCCCTATGAATTATAAACCCGACACGTGGAAGGGTAACACGGATGGCTGACGCTTAAGTATGTGATAGCCCTATACACCCAGCACTCACGACAATCGCAAGAGTATCGTGTTGAGTTGTCTGGCAGTTCTATAGACTCATGAGTATGCGACATGCCCAGGCATGTCACTGGCAATAAGTCCACTTACACTTGTCTCATTTCAGCCTTGGGTATTGAAGTAGTCTGCATTGAAGATACTACTTCACCCAAGATTTTTATGATTGCAATATCACTACGAATATATATATATATATATATAATTATATATATACATATATTTTGTTCATATGTCTCAACCTAGGGACTATAGGCTGTTCAGTAGCCTGTAACTCTTATGAGGCCCCGAGATTATCAATTAAAGCTTTAAGATGTTGGGTGCTTCATGTGTGTCGCACTAGATGGTCACAGTGGAGCTTCAAGGTGTTGATTGCTTCCTTTTTGACACACTAGATGACGACACCTTATTTATACACGTCACTTGATTTGTAATATACCTACACATAAAAAATGAACAGTCACAGGTACTTCTGTTTCATATGTCAGGGAGCCGATGTAATGGAGTTACAGGTGTTGTTTCTTCGACCTTGCTTCGTCTCCGTCAGTTGTGTGTGTTAGGCCATGTAGAACATTAAGCTGTACACTTACAGTATATTATGTAACATGGATTCTTGGCCCCTTTCATATTCCAGGTCGTGATTGAGCAATAGAGAGTCGACCCCGGGCGCTGACCTCAGATGCCAGGTCGGCCAGGTACCTGTCTGAATACCGGCCTCCTCTCAGCCTACATCATAACGTCTCTCATACCCATGTGCCAGACCAGCTTCTGCCCACAAATACCACTGGTAGCTCATCAACATTGTGTCCGCTGTCAGATTATGTCAAGCAAGCTGAAGGGTATTGGTTACCGACTAAATGTGAGACTCGCCATCCAATCAGAATTGATGTTCTGTGCCCTACGCACGCCACCCCAAAATGTAAACAAGTCCCCTCATTGCTGTCTGGACCCCGGTCCGGTGGAGGTTGCCCACAAATCGCATACCATTCATGATCCAGATTTGTTGGCTGCGCTATGTCCTCATCTACCATACAGGAAACGCTCGATGTCACCAACAGACACACCAGGGTCAAAACATAAGTTGAAGCAACCTCACTTGTCATCTTCCACACCTGCATCCACCACTTCCACTTCTAATGTAGCACCTCCTCCACCGACATTGTCAAAAAACATGAGATACTACTGTTAAGAAACAAGATAGCACAGGCATGTTGAAAAGGTCAGACATCAGCACACAATAAGAGCTTCTCTCCTCAGGATACTGCATCTGAAGGTTCTTAGCATAGCTCTTCCTCCAAACATAAGGCGACGTCCAAGAAATACTCTCCTAAGCGGCGAAGCGCCCCACTAGTCAATCCCGACATATGAGGACTCACCCCCTGCAAAGGTTCAGGAGTCGCTGCCAAGGGTTCTACCGATCTTTCATTCTGGCCATAAGCCACTGTCGCCATTAGTTGTCGTAAACCCCATATCAAACACTCAGGTTTCTCCCCAGGCCAGTCTCTTAAAGGTTTCGCACTTCTCATCCAGCTGAGAAGATTCTAGGGGTCCAAGCTCTCAACACACCATAAACTCAAGATTCACTAGCCAGTTTCTCCCCTCTACGGACGTTCCAAGCATCGGGGATACCACTGGAATAACTACCCATGGCGGATGCTGGCCAGCAGTGGGAGAATGAGGAGGCGGGTCGTCCCGGACTCTCGGTCGAGCCTGACAACGTGTTGCCCCACAAGATACCATCTGGACAGGTCTCTCGTTCTTGTTCCTTTACCCCGCGATCGGCACGGTCAATGCCTACCAGTCACCGGTCGGATAACCATACACCAACGCCTCAACGCGGAGCTTAACACATTCTATACTGGTGATGTCCTTTTCATTATATTCTGGCAACTATTAGACAATTCTAATCAGGTTAGGAAGGACGTCTACCAATTTATAGGCTATAGAATATCTCAATTAATCCTTTTAGTCACCATATATCTTTCCAAAGCTTAACCCGGGAGCTGCGGGGAGACTCTTAAGAGTTCCCCCGGCGCACTGCGGGGAGACTCTTAAGAGTCAGAGAAAATAAAAATCAACTTTTGACATCGAAAAAAAAATATTTTTTTATATTTTTTTTTTTTTATTTTTTATTTTTTTTTGCCTGTTATTCCCTTATTCTGAGGTATATTTTCGTGCTAACATTAGAAATCCGATTGGAGAGCAAGCGAGTGCAAGAGAGAGAGAGAGTATCGATCGACTGTGTCTCAGTGGCCAATGCTATTAATGGCACAATGAATATTTTAGTGGCGGAAACACCTCAAATACGTCAGCACAGGGGGACGTTTCCAATTACCCCCATGCGCACTTCAGAGGTTAATAAAGTCATCTAAACGTAGCTGAAATCAAATAGAAAAGGCATCGCCGGTACAGAAGGGGCTAAAATAAGGGAAGCCTTATGAATATGGATATGTCATGGGAAAACCAACTGTACCTATTTAACTCTTACGCTGCGGGGACTATACAGGCACGTCCTGGCAATTTCCTGCAATTTAAAGTCCATTAAAGCCTGTTAAGAAAAGTGCGAGTGAGCAGGAGTTCGGCAGGCCCCCGTCCACTCTTTGGTATGTCTGCCGCGGCACTGAGGGTCTGTGGTGGGGTTTCGTGAGATATACTCAGTGTTGCCAAAAGCAAATGTAGTGCAACATTGCTCACTATTAGTGAATATTGCCAATGTCTGTAGTAACGCTAGTTACGCTAAGGGTGAACCCTGCATGCTACAGAGCTCGTTCATGTGTCATTTGAAAACTCTTTTCTTCTAGTTTTTTTGCTGAAAACATTTCATTTCATTCAGACACTTGCTTAACCCCTTATTGGCGGCCCACAACATAAGTCGAGTGAAATAAATTTGGACTATGTGGCGGCGCGCGACATAGGTCGTGCGGCAATTTCAGCACGTAATGTTGCTGAGAGAGAGAGACAAGTGGTGGCAGGAGAGTAGCGAGCGTATGACTGCTCCAGACCACCGCGGCGCACCAACTGACATGAATCCCACCCTCCTCCACCCTCTCTACATAGTGAAATGTATGGGGAAAGTACCGAATTACATGGTTTTTGCACTCGTGTTGCGCGGTTGTTGCAAGAAAACTAGCGGTCATACAAGGATCGTTGTGGTGTCATTGGAAAGCTCTGTTGTTGTTGTTGTTGTTGTTCCCCAAGCTGCCTGGCCGAACAGCCCCAAGGCCCCGAGCAATTCCAAGGCCATAACCGAGTGCCCCCACAGAACCCTCCCCGCCGACCACAATAAAGCCTGGGTGACCGAAGCCACTTCATGGCGGGGGGCTGAGGAGGGTGCGGAAACGCCTGGGAAACCAAAGCCCCACCCAGGGCCCTGTGCCCCTCAGCAATTATGAAGAGAAAGTTGAGGGGCAAGGGAAAAATGTGACGCTTTGGCTTCCAATCTTGGTAGATTGGGAGGTCAATCCACGGAAGAGACGCCGTCACTTGAGATCTAGAAAATATATAAGTTAAAGGAAAAGTCAGAGTAAGCTATGGGTATGGCAGAGATTGCTCAGCTCTCACTCTGATAGACCAGCCCATCACCACAGGAAAGCTCTGTTTATGCCCTTTCAGGGATAGATACTTGTTTTACGCTCTGGGTCTTATTTAGGCATGAAAATGATCACGTAAACAGCCCTATTTTGGGTAAAAACATCCCGCTGGTGGCTACATATTATATACCGCCTAGGCCGCTCTTAAGGTGTTAAACAAGCAGGAGTGCCTGAATGAGCCCTATTATAGCAGGAATATACCTGCACTGTTTGGGTTAAGCAATTTAGGGAAATGATGGAGGGTGGTCGCCCTATGGCTTCCCAGGTGTCGGCCCCGAGTAAATCTCTCGAGCCCTTACCTAAGTTTTCTATTCCTATTAACCCCTTCAACACAGTGATGTGATTTTCATCTCATTCTGGTTAACATTAGACAATATTATTTAACTTATCTACTTCTAGGACTCAATGGGACAAGTACTATCTCAAGAAACCATCTGGATAACATAGAACATTCTTGAATTATATAAAACCATCTAATGTTAGCCAGAAAAAAATCAAAATTACATCATTGTGCCGAAGGGGTTAATGGTTCCCTCCCCTTGTGTTCCGTCACCAACTTCCACACCCTCTCTTTCTGTACCAGCTTATGTGACCCGTGCAATATATTTTCTCTCATCCAACTCCCTTTGTCCTCTGGGTAAATCAACATCATTTCCCAAACAAAAAATGACAACTTTGTATGGGCCTGACACTTTCTGGACTCGTGTAGTTGATATTATGCCTTTCTCAGCACAAATCAGCTGGAGTATTTCTTTTATATTCATACACCTGCACTAGCCTTGGCTTCTTCATATAAACTAAGACTCTTTCATATTTTTCTAATAATGATGTGTTTAATGATCTTAAAATGCTCCAAATCCTGACCAAGGAACTTGAGTGTCGTACCAAGCGGGATGAAATAGGAGTACCTGTCCTATCTCTGAGTGGTAATGATATCGGGCCTTGGTCTGACTGGGAGCGGGAGGCTCGTACATATGCTAAGACAATAACTGATAATAAGTCACATTCACTACCTGCAGAAGACCATCACTTCTTCTCGCTCCCAATGGCCCAGTCAGATGGTATTTCCGATGATTTGTTATATTTTCATAAAACACCAAAATTGTACGTCTTTCTCACAATTAGATTCCCTAATTTGTGTTCAATCTATACTGCTATGTTGAACAAGGATTACCACCTCCAACAGAGAGCTTACCGTATCCAACAGAGAGCTTACCGTATGCTATCTCAATTTATAAAGTCTTATCGTTTGGCAGCTGCTCAGCAGCGTATCATTGATGCTCTCACTGACGATCATCCTCGGACAGCTCTCAGGCTCGTAAGACGGCTTTCCTTAGTCAACTCTAATGCTACCTTAGGAGATGTGTGCCTCACGATCTTAGATGCTGCTCGGGCACAACAAGACGTATGTGTCTACATGTGTTGGCAGCTCCCACCGGACATCAGGCATTGGCCTGACATGGCAGCCTTTCATGCCAAAGTTTCTCAGTCTCAGAATGTAAAGAAATTTCGCAAAACTAAGAAGAAAGGTCACCAGCAGCCGGACAAATAAAGAGGTAATGATAACCCGACACCAGGTACTTCCGATCAGGGTTAGGGACAGGATCGTGGTGGGGGTCGCGGGAATTATAAACCTTTCAGATGCGTACGGGCATTTTCTAGTCAACAAAAGATTTAAGAAACTTTTGGCAATTCAATGCAATGATCAACGCCTTCCATTCGGGCTAAATCTTGCATCCAGGGTGTTCTCAAAGCTGGTCCGACAATCCCTATTACGGTACCTCTACTAGATGAAGGGTTAATGATTCTATGGTACCTGGATGATCACAGAAGATTCCCCTGACCAGCGTCTCCACCATGCGGAATGAGTCATTCAGCATGTAACATCTTTCGGCTTTTGTCTGAATTTTCAAAAGTCTCAACTCGTTCCTTCCCCACTCACTCAGTGGGTAGGGGCTGTTGTGGGATTCTCAGTTGCTCAGGACCTGTCAGAGACACGACAACGCAACCCGATTTTGACGCAAGTTGTTACTATTCCCACACAGTCACAACATAACACGTAGTCAGTGAGAGTCATTGATAGGCACACTCAACTGGGTTCAGCTGTCCATTCCATTGGGCCGCCTCAAATTGAAACGACTCATCTTGGAGGGCAACACATTTTTCCCAGCAGGACATCTTTGCCCCATTACTCAGTTAATTCTCCATATTTTGGCCTTTTGGGCTTGACAGGACATTCCTGACTCTGTTCAATTGTGGACAACTCCTCCCCCGACGGTATGGATAGACACGGACATGGCAGGAACTCTAGGATGGGGCTACCAGTCCTCCGAGGGTTACTAAGTTCAGGGTCTGTGGTCCAAGCCCAACATGCTACACCTACACATAAATGCCAAAGAATTAACAGTTCTATTGTATTTTCTCCAAGATCATGTCCCCCGAGAAGTGCGATAAGCAGGCTGGGAAATTAGTGTTGCGGATCTACTTGCCCCGGGCTAGTGCCATCTGAAATTTACTTGCCCTGACAGTATTTCCGCTTGCCCTGACACATTGTTTACATGCCCTGATACATCGTAAGGAATTTCACTCTTTAAGTACCACATACATTTACAAACATGCCACCAGCTTCTCTAAATTGGATGTTATGTCCACACTACTTATTGAATTTTGGGAAACTTCATGCATTACTAATGTTATGAAAATATCAAGAGTTTTTGGTACAGCACGTTGATGGTAGAACATTGAAACTAAGAAGAGGACAATGAAGGTTTCCATTTATATAGCTATCTCTTAAACCTCTCCTATTCTGGGGTGCTCAGGGCTCTTCAGTTTAAATCTTTTTTCTCCACTCTCTTTCCTCTTCCTTCCTTGATTTACGATACTACCAGTTTATCCCCTAACTCCAATATAAATTATATTTCATTTAACCAGATTCTCTTTTTAGAGGACCTTTGGTATGGCTTTATTTTGTCACCAAGTGTCACTCAAGTGTCTCTAATAATCTATTTATGTTCTAACATTTCAATATTTCCCTATTGTTTTGTATTGTCAAGCCATCTTCCTTTATCAGGGCCTCAGACTTTATCCTTAAATATAAGTTTTACAGAACTTCATATAAGCATTGACTCCTTGACACTTTTACTGTCAAAACCATTAGCACTGAAATTACAGTACATTTCAAATTTTCCCTTGTAAGCATTGATCTCTCGCTATACTGTGTGCATAGTGTGATATGATATTCTCAGTAAATGTATTGTACTGTACCTTCTCTCACCTAATCTTATCTTCAACTTCCTTCCCCTACATGATTTGTTTAAAGTCTATTCATGCGCAGTTTCACGTCTTCATTTTTCTCATGAACCTGAAACTAGTGCATTGTCATCATCGATTGGCTTTCATATGGGATGAGGGGCAGACTACTGATTCTCTGACTAGTCCTTATATATTGGTCTTTCACTCTTTGCTTCGTACTGTAAGTAATCTTGTCTTCAATTTCTTCCTCTTGAATCTCAGTTCTTGAATGCAAATAATCAATATATTAAGGTGAAACAATTATCATGAAGACATGCATATCATTATCTTTAAACTAGCTTAATGAGTGTTAGTAAAGCAGGAGAGGAAAATGGTTATTTCTTAATTATTTTGATATTAGTTAAACAAAATGTTTGCGAGATACAGCCGGCTTCTACTTTACTGCTTTTAATGCCTCTTATAACATAAAGAAAGGATGAAGCTTAATATCGGAGAGATAACCCGTTCATATGGCTTCAAATTGGATAGGTTCCGCTTTAGAAACTATGTAGTAAGCATTGGTTGGGAAACAAGGTTGTGGATATGTGGAATAGATTGTCTAGTGCAGCGATTACCTGAGGAACGGTAGGATATTTCAAAAGCAAACTGGATAGTTATATGAATGATATGGGCTGGGTGTAAATGGGATCTACCTCGTGTAGGCCGGTCAGCTTTATGTTAGACTTCCGATTTCTTATGTTCTTAAGTCCCTTTTGATAATGAACACTACGTATTGGACTATTGGTGTAACACAAGTTATTTCATGTTTGTTTTTATTGGAATTTAGTTAGACAGAGATTTGTGAATATTCAACTTATTTTTCGAATTTGTCTTACTTATTCGGCAATCATATCCTTAACATATTAGATCATATTTTACCATTTCATGAACGATTTTATTTTACAGCCAAATCTACCCCCTAACCTATCTTGGTCAATCCAAAACAATTGTATAGTATTGTAATGCTCACCTTAAAATAGCCCTACCTAACCTATCCTAACCATATAACTTCTCTAATTTCCTCCTCATGTCCCTGTCCTCTTTCGTAATCATCTGTGCATGAAAATTGAAATGCTAGGTTTATCCAGGGTTAAATAGGAAGGGAAATATCCCCAGGCTACCTTTAGGATCAACCTTTCCTGGTACCTGGCGCGGGGTACGAGCCTCTGAAGGGAATTTAACCCTCCTAAAAACCCACATGTTTTGAGATGCCTTGGGTGGGGTTCGAACCCTGGTTAGTGACGCACCACCATCACCACCAGGCCCGCGCGCTAACCCACTGTACTACCACGGACGTACTAAAAGTATAGCAACCTTAGTCCGATTTTTAAGAACCAGGTGATAGTCTCGTGGTGTTATCACGTGATGAGTTTATTGGACTTACCATCTACGACTATTTTACGCTATACCTGACGTCAACTCGGGTTAGTATTATTGTGGGTGCGGGACATTTTCGAGGGCATTACACCACATTCCTTTTTAGTTAGGCTAGTCCCTAGCCTCGTAAGGTCGTAAGGTATCGTAGCCTTTTTACCTTAGCTATCTCAATATGGTTTTTTAGGGTTCGCGTGACGGGTGCTCCACGTAGCTACCTGGTCACGTTCCTTAGCTGCCACCAATGAAATGCTAGGTTTATCCAGGGTTAAATAGGAAGGGAAATATCCCCAGGCTACCTTTAGGATCAACCTTTCCTGGTACCTGGCGCGGGGTACGAACCTCTGAAAGGAATTTAACCCTCCTAAAAACCCACAGGTTTTAAGATGCCTTGGGTGGGGTTCAAACCCTGGTTAGTGACGCACCACCATCACCACCAGGCCCGCGCGCTAACCCACTGTACTACCACGGACGTACTAAAAGTATAGCAACCTTAGTCCGATTTTTAAGAACCAGGTGATAGTCTCGTGGTGTTATCACGTGATGAGTTTATTGGACTTACCATCTACGACTATTTTACGCTATACCTGACGTCAACTCGGGTTAGTATTATTGTGGGTGCGGGACATTTTCGAGGGCATTACACCGGTGTAATGCCCTCGAAAATGTCCCGCACCCACAATAATACTAACCCGAGTTGACGTCAGGTATAGCGTAAAATAGTCGTAGATGGTAAGTCCAATAAACTCATCACGTGATAACACCACGAGACTATCACCTGGTTCTTAAAAATCGGACTATTTTACGCTATACCTGACGTCAACTCGGGTTAGTATTATTGTGGGTGCGGGACATTTTCGAGGGCATTACACTACCTGGCGCTGGGTACGAACCTCTGAAGGGAATTTAACCCTTCTAAAAACCCACAGGTTTTGAGATGCCTTGGGTGGGGTTCGAACCCTGGTTAGTGACGCACCACCATCACCACCAGGCCCGCGCGCTAACCCACTGTACTACCACGGACGTACTAAAAGTATAGCAACCTTAGTCCGATTTTTAAGAACCAGGTGATAGTCTCGTGGTGTTATCACGTGATGAGTTTATTGGACTTACCATCTACGACTATTTTACGCTATACCTGACGTCAACTCGGGTTAGTATTATAATTGTGGGTGCGGGACATTTTCGAGGGCATTACAAAAATTATGAAAGCTAATTGAAGACTGCCAAAAGCGACGTGAAATAAAGCTAACAGGTGTATATTTCTCTTTATGACTCATCCCCATAACCTTCTTTGATATTTACCATGCTTCAATCTTGATTATTGTTAAACCAGGCAAACTAATACGTAAATATATATTTTCAAATAATCTATAAACGATAATCTTACTGCTAACCTTTTTGGTTGACAAGTCTAGCCTATAAAATTGAATACGGGGGAAAAAATTTTTTAGACGACATTTCTTGGAACAGGCAGCCTAGTCTATGTAAAAAAAAAAAAAAAAAAATAGAAATATAATACTGTTCATTATTAATACAAACCAGAGAGAGAGAGAGAGTGTGAAAGTGGGTGAGTGAGTATATGGGAAACCACAACATTGATTAACGAAGATATGTGTGTTTGTCAAATTGTCTGTTATAGCAAAATTCCGATAATTTGAAAATCCCAAAAGTTCGAGTTTTTGAAGATCAGTATTATTTATATTAAAATGGAGAAAACTGAAAAAAAATAAAAATAAGAATGCACCCCAGAATCGGCGAAAGGGAGACATGGCTAGGTGCAGACGATGACAATCTGCTACCCCCAACCACCTTCTACGAACTTACACTAATTATCGTATAACACTGTGACCACAGACCAACACCTACAATCTGCTACCCCCAACCACCTTATACGAACTTACACTAATTATCATATAACACTGTGACCACAGACCAACACCTACAATCTGCTACCCCCAACCACCTTCTACGAACTTACACTAATTATCGTATAACACTGTGACCACAGACCAACACCTACAATCTGCTACCCCCAACCACCTTCTACGAACTTACACTAATTATCATATAACACTGTGACCACAGACCAACACCTACAATCTTCTACCCCTGCACAGCTTCTTGCTCTGTACAGGGGCATAGTGCGCCCTTGTATTGAGTATTGTTCACATGTGTGGGGAGGTTCCTATCACACTGCTCTCCTAGACAAAGTTGAAAGGAAGGCCTTTCGTATCATTAACTCCCGTCCACTCACCAACTCTCTGCAATCTCTCTCTCTCCGCCGCAATGTTGCATCTCTCTCGCTATTCTATCGCTACTATAATAATCAGTGTTCCTCAGAGCTATCCCAGTGCACACCACCTCCTTTACGTAGGGCACGTGGTACCCGTCTTGCAACTCAATCCCACCCCTACTCTGTGCAACTCTCCAACCCAAGAGTGAAACGTTACTCTCAAACTTTCTTCTACTCAACAGCTGAGCTCTGGAACTCTCTCCCAGAATCAGTCTTTCCCTCTTCCTATGACTTAAATTGCTTCAAACTCCGTGTGTCCAGGCATTTTGGCTCGAACGTCCCTTGATTTTGGCCCTGTCACTCTTTCAACTATGGGGGAGGCACTCGCTATAGGCAGTTATGCCTTTTGCCTCCCTCAATCACATAGAAAAAAAAAAAAAAAAAAAAAAACCCACCTTATACGAACTTACACTAATTATCATATAACACTGTGACCACAGACCAACACCTACAATCTGTTACCCCCAACCACCTTCTACGAACTTACACTAATTATCGTATAACACTGTGACCACAGACCAACACCTACAATCTTCAAATTGTTTGCCACCAACAACATTTAAAAGCTTAGCAAGCTTTACTATCCCCAAGTAAATTCTTAAGTTCACAACATTACAAAATTCACGGCCCAGCAATAACAACAAATCTTAAGCCATGCATCTGCTACATGGTTACATTGTTTTAGCCTAACTAGTTGTATTCAACGTTTCTCTTTTATGTTATATTTATCCTTTAATTGAACTTCTTTATGTTATTGTATCCAAGAGAAATCAATAATGACAGTATATGACGAACTAATAATATCTGCCGAAAACATTACGAAATTTACGATCGATCAGCTGCGTCGTCTCTTTATTAAAGGGTCAACGCAGCGAGAAGTGTCGGTCTCTGTTTTACTAAAGGCCCACTGTTTTACTAAACGCCCACCGCATCCAAGTTTTCGTATACTAATTATCTATCAGTATTTGATATTATATGACAAATATTTTTTTTTTTTTTTTATTGAAGCGTCAACTTAAATAGTTATACAAAAAATAAACTTGTCCCCTGGGCAACTGTCGGGCAGACTAGCGTTGCAAATCACTAGCCCTGCAACATATCCGGGCTAGTCCGGGCTGCCGGACTATACCTAATTTCCCAGCCTGGCGATAAGCCTTACTAAAGTATCTGTATAGCGTACACGATAGGCCTCACGGAAGACCATGAATAAAACCTTCCAAAACGCCCCAGGGGCTCTTAAAACAAAGGAGTATATGATTAGGAGAGATAATTCCCTTCTAGTACTTCCTACCACTCATCCATATGTTTCCCAACCCCCCTCCCCCCTTTTTTTCCCCTCTTCCCCCCTCCTCAATTATTGGCTAATTTACCTCATATTTCCGTCATTTATCGGTTATTTTCAGCGCCAATTATCGCTAGGCGGGCTCGGAGGCAGGGTTGAGTCATCTAGAAACCCTTTAGAAGTGTGAGATCTCTCCCAGGCCGCTCAGTACATTGTGAGACGTTGCAGAGGGAAGATGTATGTCTCTTGGCCGGCCAACCCAGAATACGACCGGGCGGCGAAAATATAAGTTTTCCACCATCCAATTACTGTTCCCACTTCTTTTATTACTCCTCAATGTTCATATGTTCATCATATAAGTAAAAAATATGAGCATGGAGAAGAAATAATGCTTTATAAGGTAAATATAACGAATTATGTCAGAATCGAAGGTTTTAATTGCGCATACGAGATTTGTCAACACCCCATTCTCTCGCTCCTCGGGTTAAAAGACGAGTCACTGGCGTTTCGAATGGACAATCTGAATGCAGTCGTCTGCATTCAGAAACAAGGTTCAGCGAGGTCTTGAGTGTAATAGTCTATCATGGAGCAGACATATGTGCAAGCCCACAAGCTGCAAATATCCCTCCATGTAATGTATCTGCCCGGTGTCGTCAACCTATGGGCAAATACTCTGTGAAGAGGACAGAGCACCCTTGTGGAGTGGAGCTTCAGGCAAAACGTTTTTCAAGAAATTACTGCCTCGAAGTACCACCCATTGCATCCAAACAGACAAGCAAGCTACCCCATTACTTGACTAGTTGGGAGCAAACGAGTCATTAATCTCAAGTATATCAAATACACGTGAGCTACTTAGTATTAATGATTCTCGTACTTGGCTTGGCAAGAATTTAATTTAATCACTTCAACCCGAGTTGCTTTTTAAGCTTAGAATACCTTGTTTTATAATTTCCCAAAGTTATGCCCTTTCCTCCTAGGACACCCTATATATACTGTATATATATATATATATATATATATATATATATATATATGTTAGTAAAGCCAGGTAATAAATTTTCTTTAATACATACGAGGTTGAAAGAAATGGCAATTTCTGCGTTGGAAATTTTATTATTCAAAGTTTCCAGGTCTCTGATGAGTTTTCGCTGGGTGGCAGGAAGTAGATGAAGGAGATGAGCAAAATTCATGGTGGTACAGGGTTACATAAATGTACATGATGATACAGGATATACGACGCGTTTCACTGGACAACCAGCATTATCAAGTAAGGAAGGAATGATATAAAAGGTAAACAGGAAGGGTATATATAGAGGGTGGAGGATCAGAGGAGGCGGAAAACAGGGGGCAAAAGTCTGCTATTGGTGGAAGCGTAAACTAGGAGAGAGAAAGGGGTTAACCGCTTCACGCATGCGCACTGGATGCGGGATGGTGGTCAGTAGGTGGGGTCGAAGCTGATTGGCTGCGTGTCGAGGGCCACGCCCCTCCGGCGAAACCGGCTTTCTCCATACAATGCTGGCTCGCTATCGCTCGCCAGGAAGAAATCGACTCCTGGATGGGGATAAACGTCTTAAAACAGTTGGCTGAATGGGGCCGAATGGATACAAGCCAGAGAAAGAGAAAAAAAACAGGTGAACCCCATTAATAAAACACCTGAAGATTATGTAGATGTTGTTGACGCCTGTGCTCGTTAAAGTCAAATTACACACTCCAACATTACATAGCATTATCGGCAGGTGTAATGTATAATCATAGACCACTTGTATTACATAGCATTATCGGCAGGTGTAATGTATAATCGTAGAACACTTGTATTACATAGCATTATCGGCAGGTATAATGTATAATCGTAGAACACTTGTATTACATAGCATTATCGGCAGGTGTAATGTATAATCGTAGAACACTTGTATTACATAGCATTATCGGCAGGTGTAATGTATAATCGTAGAACACTTGTATTACATAGCATTATCGGCAGGTATAATGTATAATCGTAGAACACTTGTATTACATAGCATTATCGGCAGGTGTAATGTATAATCGTAGAACACTTGTATTACATAGCATTATCGGCAGGTATAATGTATAATCGTAGAACACTTGTATTACATAGCATTATCGGCAGGTGTAATGTATAATCGTAGAACACTTGTATTACATAGCATTATCGGCAGGTATAATGTATAATCGTAGAACACTTGTATTATATAGCATTATCGGCAGGTGTAATGTATAATCGTAGAACACTTGTATTACATAGCATTATCGGCAGGTGTAATGTATAATCATAGTACACTTGTTGCTATTCACAGGGTTTATTGAGATCGCAGTCATCCCTTTGAGTTCAAGAGGTAGATTATGAGCTAAAGAAAATCGTCTACTGGTAACCAAAATATGGTGGAAATGACGTCATCGTGGTGAAGGGGTTGGTCATCTTCACGAAACTCATACTGAAACATGCTGGTTATTTAAGGGGGGTCACCTGCTTATTTTTTTTCTTTTTCTCTCTTTCTCTGGGTTGTATCCATTCGGTCCCATTCAGCCTACTGTTTTAAGGGGAGAGGGTTGTTTATTCTACACTCCCTTCTCCCTCATACTTAGCCCAATTAGTGTTCAGATTTTAAGATGTTCGCCCCATTAGTTTGTTGATTTTAAGACCCTTCACCCCATATTTTTCCTGGGAGAATCACATGCTTTCATTAATGTCACTTGTGGGTTATTAATGCTAAGAACGATGTAAATATAATGTCATTAGAAAAGGACTACAGCATTTATGCTCTAGTAATAGAGGCAGGAGATATAGAGGCAACAGTGTGTAATCCTAGGTCGCTGTGTGTTGCAAGTCAATGGCACATGAGCTGTTTGCTGCTCAATACACAAATGCCTTTCTTACCCACAGCATATCGCCACAGGACTCCAGCCAAAACAATAAATCTACGTCCAACGATCCTCGCCTAAATTAGGTTAGCAACATCTGTGTTTCAATATTTGAAAGAACCTTGACAAGAACACCTGGCAGATAGGGCCCCCCGCACTACCGGGTCTTGGACGGACAAGACTTTGCAGAAATAACCATCTGTAGGACCATTGCTACTTATATAAACGGCATCCTGCATGTCTCACTAGCTCCACCACTTTGCCAATCATAGCCTCTGCCACAGACATAATATACTGTGAATGCATGTTGAGCCAGAACTTCTTCAGTCAACCAACACCTGTAGCTGTTACTACATCAGGCAGTCCTACCCACTCACAAACAGGAACCCAAACAAGAGCTAAGTACCTACAGCAAGATAAACTATACCCAGCTAACCTAGGCCTACTTGGACAAATCTACAATGTGAAAGGAGCAAGATATCAATGGGCACACCTGACAATTTCAGCAAATGTTGGATAACGAACCTACAGTACATCTACACCCACAAGAATCCTGTACAAGCTTCCATCCAGAGGCCTTTTTTTTTTTCAAAGACATCCATGATATGCCTGAAGCACATCTGTTCTATAACATAGACAGGAGATTTAGAGGTGACAGTGTGTGATCCTAAGCAGCCGTGCACTCCAATTCCACAAGGATGTATGAGTTGCCTGCTACCTCCCTATGTATGTGTCTTTCTTAATTGCAAGAGCTGAAGACTTCATCCAAAACACTAATTAAGAATATGTCTGACGATCCTAAGCTAAATTATTAAAAAGCCCTGACAAGAACACCAGGCATGTAGAGCTCCCGGAGGTTGCGTGTCTCACCAGCATTACCGCGTCTCAGATCGAGCAAGCCCTTGAACATATAGCAGTTTGTAAGTTCACTGCTGCTTTTTTAAACAGTGAAGGTAAATCCTCACCAGCCACGTCACTGCATTGCTAACTAGAACCTTTGCCACAGATGTAGCAGACTGTGAGCAGCCTTCTACATGTCGCACCAGAACTTCTTCAGACTTCATCAATGCCGCCGCCGAATTGATAAACTACAACACTGCCAGATTGCTGTAGGATTTTCATGCTCAGTACCCTCTACACCATCTCCAATGTGCAGCCCTGTGAAGGTCCCTACGCCACCACCGACGTCAAGGAAAAGTAGCCTCTTGAAAAGCCGTCTCCTTCACCCAAACGACTCTGCAGCTTCGTGGATGCCACATCATGAGTCTTGTAGTGGGGCGTGACGCGTCGCTCCAAAGACTATATTTATTAGTGGCCCCTCCATCATTGACGATTATGCCTATTACATAAGGCACCCTCTTCAAACACTCATTCGCCGTAGTTTGAATCTACCGCGCAGAGCATAAAAAATTGAGGAGCCTTCATCATGAGCGCACGCAACCTCACTCATGGTTCAGTCATTATGAAATTGGGTTCTCACTACGAAAAAACTTCGTAACAATAAAAAAGAAAAAGAAAATAAGAATAACTATTCATAAGCTTTCCATATAATCGTGGATGTACTTGTGTGGATCTTTGACCAGACGCCGACTCGGGCGTCATTCTTCCTTCTCTGCTCTGCGCTCAACCTGCCCGGACGTGCCTCCCCACGCTCCGCTGGTTCCGCATTTGTTGCGTCCCTAGTGAGTTTTTTCGCATTTGTTTACTCCGGGATGTCTCGAGTAAGGTTAGGATATGCGTAGCAGGAGTGTCCTGGGCTAGTTGCCCGCAGTGCAGTGTATTTTGGGTCGTGTGTTTGGGGCATCTATTTCGGGTGTACCCTCGTGGTCCTGTTGTGGACATGTGAACTTTTTCACAGTTAGCTAGCTTTGTGATGTAGGCGGCTTTCTTTACGCGTTATTATTGCTTCCTTTTATCTTTCTGATGAGGTAGCTTTTTTCTCTTGTTCCCAGCGTATTTTTCTTCACTTAGTGAAGTTTTTTCTGGGTCCTGAGTCCCTTCTTCCCTTTGCCGGGAAGTGTTTGCTACAGTGGTGTGTTGACGGTGGTTCCTGTTGTGATAAAATTCAGTGCTTTTTGTTTATATTACGACATGTTTACTTGTTATGTCCGTCTGCCTAGGCCTAGCCAGCCTCTCGTAGCTTTGCCACATGTACAAGTGTTATTGATTTATGTTATAAATATGTACTACTGTGTCATGTGTGTCCTGGTTAGTTGTGTATTGGCTATTCCACGGACTGTATATGTGTCCTGGATTAGTTGTGTATTGGCTAATTCCACGGTCTATTTGTGTGTCCTGGGTTAGTTGTGCTTTGGTTAATTCCACGATATATTTGGTGCGTTCAGATTGAATCTGAACGGGGTGGGTTGCCTTCTCCGGCGGGTTTTTCTCGGTTACATCTTGAAAAACCTGGCTGGTTGCCGAGTTTTAGCCACGCGTGGTTAAAAAAGGCTTGTTTTCCCCGGCGAGTGGTTGTTTGAGGCTCTCCAGGACTGCGTCTCTGATGGAGCCTGTGTTCAGGCTTCCTTTGATTCCCGGCGGGATGGCTGTACCCATTTAACAGTGTTCATGGGGACACTTGTGGTGTGTAGTTTTTCCCGGTTTTTACAAAGCCAGTAAAACTAGGCTGTTTGTCGATTGGTCTTTCCTGCCCGGCGATCTTTTGCAGAGAAGTGGGGATCGGAACAGTTGGGGTTAACGTTGAACTTAAATTCACACCCGGCGGTTGCACCTTGGGAGGGTGGGATTAATGGATTTGCAAATCAGTATAGTTGACCAGACAATTGAGGGATACGTTAAGGTATCGCCGCCTTCGACAATACGGCGATCTAGGACACTTCGGGGGAAGTCAGATCTAGCATTTAAGACAGGCTTCTCAGTTTTTGATCTGCGAGATAATACGGGGGCCGGCGTCTTTTCATGGGTTTTCCAGTAAAACTTAACACCACTGGGAAGACTGCGTCAGTTATAAAAGCCATGATGGTCTTCATATCATGTCAGAGGATATTCGTAAATCTTTTGGACAGGTAAAAGATATGTTGAAATCTTTAATAAGCCATTGAAACAATGCTGTTTGTTTGTTTGGTCTTTCCCTTCCGGCGACCCTTTTTACAACGAGGTCTGGGGCAGGTACAATTGGTTTGACATTGCATATAAAACCCGGCGGTTGTACCTTCGGGTGGTTATATTAACGGATTTGCAATTCACGATAATTTGCCAAACAATTGATTGATACAATAGGGTATCACGGCCTTCAAGATGGCGATCTATGAGGGCTTCTGGGAGAAGCCGGATTAGAGACTAAGGTAGGCTTAGACTTTTTAAGGGATAAAAAGATGCCTGAATCTTACTAGTGTTTCAAGTGTTAAGGGATACTTGAAAGACTTCATCTTTATGAGGATTCAGAAGATATGCTTAAATCTTTTGAACGGGTAAAGATATGCTGAAATCTTTAATATGAAACTAAAGGAAAACGAACAGTAGTGGTGGAGTGCTATGGTTCGTTGACCGGCGGTTTTAAGGCACATGTTTTGTACCATTTTGGGGTAACCTTATGAGCATTAATTCCTGGACATTTCTCTTTCCAGGGCGGAGTACCGGCGTTGCACCAGGTGACCAGGTAGTTCCCGGGGGCGGGGTAATTTTCCCCCAGTCTCTGTCATGTCGGCACTTGAACCTCTCATTGCTTTATGTTCAACGCCGTTATGCTCAGGTATCCCTATTTTTGCTCACAAGCTCTGCATTAAATATGTTAAATGCCTAGATCGGTCACAGGGGATATGGGTGACAAAGAATTGCACCATTTATAAGTGTTAAAGTTCTAATTCAGAAAGATAATACTGCGGCGGTAGCTTTACAAGATGTGAAACAACTTCTCGCTACTTACTCAACGAATGTAGCACATACAGCATTGCAAGGTGATAATTTTTTTTTTTTTTTTTTATATATTCCAACTTACTTCCTCTCGGGCATAGGCTGAGAGCCTCAACATTCACCGCTTTACAATGAACAGTGAAGCCTGTGAGGTCTTGTTCCAGTCTAGGGAGTGAGACATGTGAAGCACGTAGAGTACAACGAGCACCTGCCATCTTGCCTTCACATGAGGCACGGTGCTCACTCATGGCCCGAAACGACCCCATCTCTGAAGCCACCTCGTTCCCGTGCTTCACTGTCTCACCCCCTACACTCGGACTCTCACACTTACACACACACAACGCCACCTGTTGAGCAGATAACTCACCAGGCATTGCACCCCTATAGCATATTTTGAATATGGGAATATTCATACAGTGCTATTTAATCAGGGAACAATGAGGGTATTTTATTGACGTTTCGGTGGGCTTGTGGTAATGCACTGATACTAGGTACAGCACAAATTCCATCCCAATAATATCTTCCCATTGATACATCGGGATTTGAACCCGGGACCTTTGGATTACCAGGCCAGTGGCAAGACCACTCCACCACACCTCCCCTTGAGCTATGGGAGCTTTTAATTATCATAAAACCTCTAGGGGGCTCGGGTGAGGGCTCTCAATCGGAGAGTATACCAGGCTCGCAAGCGAGTGACAGCCACAGCCAAGGTGTATGGCGATACTCACAGTCCTGGCAGGACAGAACACATCCCTTTGTGACTCAAGTAGTGGCTGACGTCCACCGGGATGCCGATGTACCATCTTCTATCCCAGTTTTAACATGGCAGCATGTGGAGGTCCCGGCTTCGGCGGGATCTTCCCATGATAGGCCAGACTTAACGGATAAAGAACAACGATCTCTGGTCTCAGAGATGGAGGTTGAAGAGTCCAGTCACATTCTAGACGACTCTCAGGGTACTGTCGAATCTCCACGGAGTTCGTCATCAGCTAGGTACGTAACGGCAGAAGAGATTGATGGATTACTATTGAATGCACTTAATAGGTTCTTTGGCCCTACGCCGGAAACTCCTACAGTTGGTACGGGAGCTCCCGCGACGTCGACGAATGTGCGACCTCTGGCTACATCCATTGCTTTAGCTAAAATACCTAAACCCCCCCCCCCCCCTCTTGTGTCAGATCCAATTTTCAATGTGCCAGGCACAGCAGCTCTCACTACTTCCAATGTGCGAGTCATATCAGACATAACTCCCCCTCCTTTAGACAAGGCGCCAGTCAAAAAAAGGAGCTATGCCTCTTTTATACGGGCCTGATGAGTCATGGGTAGCAATGTTACCAACTAAGCCAGAGGCAGCACAAGCTACTATTTCGGGGGAGCTCCCTGTACTACATGACTGGGTAATCCAAGGCATTAAGTCTAGAAAACACAGAGCTTTGGATAGTCAAGGAAATGTTTTGGATGTTCATATTAGGGCCATTCCAAGTTATTATAACCAGGACTTTTTTGGGTATGCATCAACACCAGCCCTACCCCCTGCCTCAGCTTCAAAGCTATTTTCTGATTGGACTAAGAATGACGGCTTTAACGACGTCAAGGCACTTTCTGCTTTGACGCCGGAGTTGGATATGTTTCCGATCACAGACTCAGCCTCTAATCCAGTCTTGCAGGTGAGGCAGTTGGGTACGGGACCTTGGGTGGAATGGGGAACAGAGGCTCAAAATTGTTGCCACTACTTTCACGTCTAAATCTTCCCACCAAATCCCTCAAGAACACCATTCTGGGTTCTCTCTTCCGGTTTTTAGTGCCGGCGGAGTCCCCTCTGCTTTGTTTGATTTCTTGGCTGCCCCTAAAAACAATTTGTGCGAATTAAAAGATCCGTTTAGCACGCCTTCCCCAGCTCACCTAGACCGCGAGTTTAGGTTAAGAGGAAAAGCGTTTAGACTGTTTTCGCAATATATAATTACCCAGCAAGTAACAAAGTCTCTGTTACGCTCTTCTCAGGCAATAGAAGCCGTGGAAGTCAAGAAAGCCATTGAACTTTCCCGGGGCTTGCTTCTCCAGACTTCCATACAGTCTTTGGAGATATTCGGACGGCCTTATTAGAGGCAGTTCGAGCAAGGCAGGATCTGAGGATGTTTCTTAGTGAAGAAACTTCCTGACCGTATTGCAAGCCAAGTAGTTCTGTCTCCAGTTCTAACTCCTTCTTTGATTTCACCAGCAGTTTGGAAGACTGTTTTCAATATGGCACAAGCATTCAAACAAAGTCCCTCTCAACCTAAGAAACCTACCTTCACTTTCCCTATAAAACCCAAACCAGTTTCGAAAGCTCAAACTAGTGGGTCTAAGCCTTTTCATCAGCCAAAGTCTCCTTCCACCCAGGGTCAGGCTCAGTTCAGGTATACACAGGGTAATTTCTCAGGTAAAGGCCACAAGTTTCACATGGGCGAGGTCTGTGGTACGCAAAGGCATCACTTGGCAGTGGCTCCGGCGACCTCGCTTACGTCAGCCAACAAAGGCCAATCATGTTTCTTTAGAGGTGGAGTCACTAGTTCAGGAGATGATTACCAAGAGTGTCATTATCCCCGTCCCCCCGACTTACCCGGTGTTTACATCCAAACTATTTCGAGTACCAAAAAGGGACAGTATTCAGATGAGACCGGGTGTAGACCTGTCTTATTTGAATCTCCACATTCACAACGGGTCCTTCAGGATGCTGACAGTGAATCAAATCAGGCTAACACTTCCGCCGGGAGGGTGGATGTGTTCATTAGACCTGACAGACGCGTATTGGTACGTCTCGGTAAACAAAAGATTTCAACGGTTTCTGGCCTTACGAATAATGCATCAGACTTATGTCTTTCAGAGGATGCCGTTTGGATTGAACCTAGCACCTCGCTTATTCACGAAATTAGTCCGGCAAGCCCTGATGCCCTTGTTAGAGCAAGGGATCAGGATTTTGTGGTATCTAGACGACTGGCTAGTGGTGGCAGAAACGGAACATTTATGCGTCAATCGTGTCAACATAACATTAAATCATGTCAAATCTCTAGGATTCAAGGTAAACCTGGTAAAGTCAAACCCTGTTCCCTCACGAGTAGTTCAGTGGATAGGGCTGGTTTGGGACGCAGCTACTCTCACTCTGAGTCAGAGTGTGGACAATCGAAACAGATTTCGCAGGAAATTGTTTCTCTTCCTTCACAGTCTGACTACGACACGGAGAATCTGGGAGTCTCTGGTCGGCTCTCTCAACTGGATTCAACTAACTATAAAGTTGGGCCGGTTGAAAGTCAAACATTTAATTTTGGAGGGCAACAAATTTTTTCCACTATTGCCGGCGGAAAAATTATGGCCCATACCAAAATTAATCCACACCTTACTAGCGGTCTGGGCGAAGAGGGAAACGTTGCACTCAGTAATGTTATGGACCTCTCCTCCGCCGACGGTATGGGTAGACACGGATGCGTCAGGAACGATAGGTTGGGGCTTTCAGTCAAACCAAGGGCACCAGGGTCAAGGGCTTTGGTCCCATTTAGAAATCTTCCACATCAATGTCAAAGAATTACTAGTCCCCTTATATTTCCTTCAGGCTCACGGCTCTGCTTTACGGGGCAAGTCGGTGGCCTTCAGAATGGACAATCTGAATGCGGTTCACTGTATTCAGAAACAAGGGTCAACGAGATCTCGGAAGTTGCTAAACGTGTCAGAAAAGATTTTTATACTAGCCAACAGGCTGGACATTCATCTTCATGCATCTTATCTCCCAGGCGTAGCAAACGTCTGGGCAGACGCTCTGTCTCGGAGACAAAGCACAACAGTAGAATGGGCGCTCAAGCAAACCATTTTTCAACCAAATGATTGCGGAGCCTTACCATCCACAAGTGGATTTGTTTGCGTCAGAGGAGACTCCCAAAACTCCCACTGTACCTCACCCGCCGGACGATAACGCCGGTGGGCGGACCAGACGCTCTGATGACGGAATGGAACAGGTGGAGTTCCATTTATCTATTTCCGCCGCCAGACGCGTCTCTAATGTGCCACGTAGTCAACAAACTACAGGATTATCGGGGCGTAGTCTCGCTAATCGCGCCCCTGTGGCCGGCGCAGTTGTGGTACCAGCAATTGAAAACGTGGTGCCCGCACCCGGTGTCACTCCCGGTCGGGTTGTTCCACTTAGACAAAATTGGCAACCTAGAGACCTCGCTGACTTTTGCATTATGGACATTCAGGAGGCCAAGTGGCTAGCACCATATGGTAGCGACGTGACCAATAAATTCATGAATCAATATACCCAGTCTACAAAGCGACAGTATCAATCGCATTGGCAAGCTTTTACGTCTTGGATTCTTAGAACAGAACAAACTGTGCCCTCGGTGGCGTTGGTTTTTAATTATTTAAATTATCTGTTCGTGCAGAAACATTTATCTGTAGTAACTTTACAAAATCACTTAACCCGTACAGCCCCAGCGACGCGCCTGACGCGTCGGCGATGTATGTAACGCACAGCCCCAGAGACGCGCCTGGCGCGTCACCCTAATTGCGCTGACCGTAACCTCAGGCGTAGCCACTCAAGAGGGCTCAGATTTGTATGGGAACTGTGTACGTATCCCACGCAACCGTGCCGATGGTTGAAAACTCTCAAAGTCCACGTGCGTGCGCGTGAGCGCGCAATAACCTGTTTTTTTGGGGTAATTGCCTTAAATTTTTTACTCTTGTAAAATACGTTTTCGGGGGCTCTGTAGGACCATTCTTTAAGCTTTTTGAGCGGTTTTTCGTGGTTTTTCCTTCATTCCTAACCCATTCGCTATTGTTTCTGGAATAAAACCATTTTTTGAAAACCGGCCGGGTTCTGGTGAACAAACATTACAAAACTAGCCGGGGCTGGACGGGTTAACAGCGATTAGAATGCCATTTTTGGACCTTACCGGTCTCACCATACCAGTCGCGGAGGAAACAGGTTTTATGAGGGCATGTTTTAAACTCTGCCCACCTCCCCGTCAGCTCATGCCTACCTGGTCTCTGGACAAAGCATTGTCGTTACTTCATTCCCATCTGTACCAAAAGAATGCAGATTTTACATTACTTTTAATAAAAAGGGCAGTATTCCTTATGGCTTTGGCTACCGGGAACAGAGTATCTGAGCTAGCGGCGATGAGCAACACACCTAATTGCCTCAGGTTTGGTAGGCTTAATGAGTGTATTCACATTGCACCTTCCCCAGGATTCATAGCCAAGAATGAGCACAGTGAACACGTGTTTTCAGAGTTCACGGTGCCGGCGTTGAAAAAGGGGAAAGGTGCACCATCATTTTTGTCCAGTGCAAGCTCTAACCAAATATTTGAGAGTGGCACCTCTAAATCACCAGGGTGCTTTATGGGTAGCAAGTACGGGTAAACGCTTGATGAAACGTACACTGGCTTCTCTCTTGGTCGAGGTCTTTAAAGAGAGTAATCCCGGCGTTGTGGGTAAGACCCACGATTTACGCAAGGGGGCAGCCTCTTTACGTTTCCTTAATAATCTTTCGGTTGAAGATATTAAGTCCACACAGTTGTGGGCCTCTAATCATACGTTTTTGACTCGATACCTTTCAGTAGCTCTGGACAAACCTTCCTTGCCATGTATAGCTTTAAGGCAGAGGGTCTAGGTGGCCCATTTAGTCACTTTTTGTTTAATTTCAAGAAAAGGGGGGGGGGGGGGGGAGGGTGCAGTCAGTGTAACATAGGACACCCTAGACCCCGCCGGAGTATGTGTACGGAACATACGAGCTGTGATACTGTTTGTAGGTATTGTGATATAAAATTTCTCTGTAGTATTCATTACAGGAAATTGTGCTAAAGTCCAATAGTAGTAATACAACAATTCTTGTTGTAAGTAGTTTTGGCTGTGAAGCAATAGATTTTTAAGAAATCTCAGTAGTTGCAACTACGACTTTTATTTTTGATGTAAGTACTTCTGCATAAGTACACGAGTTCAGTACTTCTGCGAAAGTACAAGAATTCATTTATGTTTGGGTATATTTTTAGGAATATATCCACTAGTTTAATGGGTTTCATATGTGCACATGTAAACTTATAAGTTTTTATTTTTCACCACTTACTTTAAGTGGGGTGCCTTCCTAACTAGCAGATCTGTGTACAGAGTCTCAGAGTTAACCCTTTTTCAAGCAGGCTTCTTCAAAGCACGCTCCTGCTTGTACCCCTTTTTTAATATTTAGGCTGTATAAAGTTTATGCACCCAAATATATCTTTTTTACAAAGTAAGAATACTATGTGGGTGTTTGATTATCTGCTTTTGCTAGAGTTATGATATGATTACGAATGTCCCCCTCCAGTCTTAGATATCAGGCATAATCGTCAATGATGGAGGGGCCACTAACAAATTATAGGTTTGACTCCTGCAAGGAGATAAAGAAAACCTAATATTTAGTAGTGGCCCCATAATCATTGATGACTGGGGCCCTCCTGACCATCCCCTTCCCATTCGTTGATGTATTAAGGACTTTGGTTTACTTGATATGTCAGTGAAGGAAAAATGACGCCCGAGTCGGCGTCTGGTCAAAGATCCACACAAGTACATCCACGATTATATGGAAAGCTTATGAATAGTTATTCTTATTTTCTTTTTGTTTTTTATTTGTTACAAAGTTTTTTCATAGTGAGAACCCAATTTCATAATGACTGAACCATGAGTGAGGTTGCGTGCGCTCATGATGAAGGCTCCTCAATTTTTTATGCTCTGCGCGGTAGATTCAAACTACGGCGAATGAATGTTTGAAGAGGGTGCCTTATGTAATAGGCATAATCGTCAATGATTACGGGCCACTACTAAATATTAGGTTTTCTTTATCTCCTTGCAGGAGTCAAACCTATAATACATTCACATTTCTTGCGCATTATCAAGTCCTATATTTAAAGAAAATCTGAACCAGTTTAGTTGCTAAACCTCATGCATAGGCCTACATCTATTTTGACAATAGATTAGGGAAATAAACTTGAACTCTTATATAACCCCACATATATAACCCCACATATATAACCCCACATATATAACCCCACATATATAACCCCACATATATAACCCCACATATACTCTATTGTGTGCTAATACAGTAGAGGTGCAGCCGTGACATGTAGCCTAATATCTTTAGATAATGCATTTGTTTTTAATGTTCAGGCACGTCTTCTCTCTCTCTCTCTCTCTCTCTCTCTCTCTCTCTCTCTCTCTCTCAGGGTGCCCTTGACAATGTTCTCTAAGTGACGTAAAAAGACATGTAGGCTACACGTGTACCCTATTTCTATCAACACATACACATATACACGAATTTCAAGGTCAACAGAATAGGGCAGGATATGTGTACCCCCATGTACCCACCCTCCCTCACTCACTCACTCACTCACTCACTCACTCACTCACTCACTCACTCACTCACTCACTCACTCACTCACTCACTCACTCACTCACTCACTCACTCACTCACTCACACAGTACAATAGCAACGGTGTATTTTGAGTAAAATAACATCATAAATATATGCATGTTTACGGGAACATTTAAAAAATCCAAAACATAACAAGATCAAAATTAATATAACTTGCTCAAACCTATCTTAACCTGGAACCTTTCTATTCTACTGTTATATATAGACGTACACTATCCATCTATCTCTATCTATTGCAAGATGGCATAATCCTCGAAAGGGTGGACATGAATGAATCACCCCCATGCACCTCTGTCCACTGTCAGCCGACGCCCCTCCTCCCGACCAACACCGTTTTCACTCATATACCTCTCAATTCCATCCTTCCACCTCACTCTCAGTCTGCCGCTTTCTCTCTGTCCTTCCACCTCACTCTCGTACACTCTCTTATAGTTATTCTCTTGTTTCCCATACGTTCCACATGGCCGAACCATCTCAAGGTGTTCCTTTGCACACTTTCCAGCACATCTACATCCACACCTCACGGCTCTCGTACTTCCTCATTCGTCTATCTATCCCTCCATGTAACTCCACACACACTTCTCAAGTAACTCATTTCCACCCCTCTCACTCTTGATTTGTACTTCTCCAACAACGTCCATGATTCACTCCCATACGTCAATGTTGGGATTACCACACTATCATGCAATGACTTCTTTAATTCCATGCTGACCACCCTATTTCTTGTAACTACTTTCAGTGTTCCTACAACCCTCTTCCTCTGTTGCACCCTCTCCCACACTTCATCCTTAAGACTCCCATATTTACTCATCACACAGCCCAAATACTTAAATGATCTGACATTCTCCATAGCCTGAAAATTCAACTTTGCCTCACACTCTGTGACTGCACACCTTTCAAAGACCATAACCTTAATACTCTTCCCCGCACTTACCTTCAGATTCCATTTCTCACACGCGGTTCCAAACACATTTACCAGCCCTGTAACTCCCACTCATTAACACTCATCAGAACTGTATCGTCAGCAAACAGCAGTACAGGCAACTTCCACTCATTTCCTTCCTACACAAATACATAAATATATTAAACGTACACAAATACACATATACGTACCCAATTTAGAAAATATTATCTTACCCATGAACCCACCAAAGCTTCTCGACACACACATTCACACACAGAAAGAGATTTAATACGTACGTAATGCAGGACACAATAGGCACTGTCTCGCGATTACATATTTGGCAGAAAGAGAGAGAGAGAGAGATAGTTAACCATCATATAGACTAATATCGCAGCCTTTGTATAGCCAAGTATCTTACATAAACAGTATATGGGGGTGCTAGATTATTGCACGTAATCGACTCTCTCTCTGCGCCTGTTCTTATATATATATATATATATATATATATATATATATATATATATATATATATATACACAGTATATATCACTTGAATACAATAAACCTCCTAATTAAGAAAACCTCAGAGTATAATATGCCTCTTTGTTAGCTTTTGTAAACTATGAAAAGGCCTTCAATTCGGTAGAAATAACAGCAATAGCAAACTCACTAAATAAACAAGGAATAAATGAAACGTACGGTATATAAAACTCTTAAAGAATATACAGTATATGCAAAAGGCACTGCTGTGGTCCGGTTACACCGAGACAGTAAGAAGATACAGATTGGGAAAAGAGTGAGGCATGGAGACACAATCTCACCCAAGCTGTTTCCAGCTTGCCTTGAAGGGATCTTCGAACATTTTCATGGGAATCAAAGGGATTTCACGTAGACAGGGAATACCTTAACCATCTCGGATTTGCAGATGACCTTGTCTTAATTTCAGATAAAGCAGAAAAGCTCCAAAAAATGCTCAATTATCTCAATAAAGAAAGTCTCAAAGTAGGTCTAAAAATGAACAGGAGTAAAACCAAAGTTATGTACATAATGATAAGGCTCAGCGTAGAATAATAAGGATTGATAACGAAATTATTGAGGAAGTAGAAGAATACAGTTATCTAGGCCAAGTAATGAAACTAACAAAAGAAAATGAACATGAAATAGTAAGGCAAATCACTCTAGGATGGAAAGCATTCGGCAAACGGAAGAACAGCACTACCAATATGCCATAAGCGTAAAGTTTATAACCAGTGTGTGCTACCAACCATGATCTATGGATCTGAAACTTGGAAACTAACAAAAACAATGCAAAATAAGCTTAGGAGTGCACAGAGAGCAATTGATCAGATCAATGCTAGGAATAACTCTTAGAGATAGGAAGAGAACTTCAAGGGTAAGAGAACAAACCAAAGTCAAAGATATTCTAGAAATTATTAAAGAGCAGAAGTGGCAATGGGCAGGACATGTAGCAAGAAGAGAGGACAATAGGTGGAGTAAAAGACTAACTGACTGGACCCCCAAAGTAGGAAAGAGCGACAGGAAAAGAACTGACAAAGAGGTGGAGAGATGAGATTGAAAAAAACTGAAGGGGTAACATGGCAACAGCTGGCAAAGTCTCGGGAGTCATAGAAAAGGTTAATGGAGGCCTTTGTCCAGCAGTGGACTCCTAATGGCTGATGATAATGATGATGATATTAAATATATATATATGTTTCTAATCTCTCAGTGGGGTTCGAACCCCACTGAGAGATTAGAAACATTTAGTGGCTCACGTGTATTTGTGATATATACTCAATATATATATACAGTATATGTATATATACAGTATATATATATATATTATGCTCATAGACGGAGCCCTAGGTTTCATCTTCTCAGGTGCCTTCTCTACCGTCTGACTTTGGACTAAGGAAGGCTGGTCCTTGTGGCTTTGACTCCCATGGTGTGGAGGCACTTCAAGCCGCCTCTCCGAGTCTCTGGACTTGGTATGTGGTGCGGGGGCGCTTCAAGCCGCCTTCCCGTAAGTGTTTGGGGTGCTTCAAGCCGACTTCCCAATGCTCTCAACTTAGGTACCCAATGCGTTTCGAGCCGCTCTAGGGGTTGATGGCGAGCTTTTGCCAGAAGTATTTCAAGCCGACTCTGTATGAAGCCTAAGAAGAGGAGCTTCAAGCCAGACTCTTCGCTGCGGTGTTGCAATAGAGACACCACATCGGACAAGCTTAGTCCTAGGGGAGCCAAATAATGGAGCTGTGTCGAGACAGTTTAAAGGGTATTATTGCTACAAATGGGATGATGATGATATTTATTTTCAGAAATATAAATTACATAATATTCCTGAGTGGGCCTTGAGCATAATGCTGGCCCACCAGTGTGATGTGAGGAGAGGAGAGTTAATATAAAACATTATACTGTACATCAGACAACAATATTTCACCCTCTCTCACTCAGTCAGCTTTGGTACACTCACTTATTTTTTCAGTAAACACTTTAAATTGGCACATAAACACACATATGAGTGTGGCACACAAGTAGAGCCTACATAAATTGTCCCCCGCATAAAAAAACAAAAAAAAACTAATAATAATAATAATAATAATAATAATAATAATAATAATAAAAATATAAAAATAATAATAATAGTATTAATACAAATTCATAATGATAATAATAATAATAATGAGATAAAATCAAATCAATAAATACATTAAATTAATAATATAGATAATAGAACACACACATACTGTATATATAATATTATATATATATATATATATATAATATATATATATATATACTGTATATACTGTATATATATACAGTATATATATATATATATATATATATATATATATATATATATATATATATATATATATATATATACATACCGGTATATATACTGTATATACATACATACATACTCACACACATACATACACACATATATACATATAGGCCTACACATACACACACATATATACTGTATACATACATACATACACGTACGTACACACATATACAGTACACACACACACGCATACACAAAAATACATACTCGCACACATACAGTACACATTTTTTTTTTTTTTTTTTTTTTTTTTTTAAAGAGACAATGAACGGAGGAAGGAAAAACACAGATAAAACAAAAAGGTCCATGTGCCTAAAGGCATCCTCCATTCATAAAATGTTTGTAACAACTGGATTTAAACATTTGTTGATTGTAAGTTTGTGGAAAGCAATTCGAGGGAAGTGAATTCCAAAGAGTAGTAGCTCTGGGGATAAATGAATTCTGATAAGCAGAAGTTCTGCATTGTGGAGGAGAAAGTGTAAATTCATGGGCGCTCTCAGCTGCCCTAGTTCTACGGGGAAAGATGTGGAGAGGCGGCACAATTGAAGCAAGTTCCTCGGAACACTAAGCTATACTATACTTACGTACATAATATAGTATATACTCATAATATATGTACGGTACATATCATAAAGTAACACATAACTACACATGAATGCGTCATAAACTAACAATAAATACTATTATTTAAGATATCATTTAACCTGACAAGCGCGATATAGATGTAGGTGCTAGGGTAGTTATTTGTGCATTTCTAGCCCTGGATTCTGACAGAATTCGTTATATTTACAATATAAACCATTATTTGTTTTCGGTATGCTTTTATTTTACATATATGATGTATATATGAACCTTCAAGAGTGCTAAAATAAGTGGGAAAAGCATTTGGGTGGTGAAAAACGAAGATATTGGCCACCCGGTCATAATCTCAGGCGAGAGAGAGAGACAGGCAGCCTTCCCCTCTCGCTGTCTGGGAGTCAACTGAGGAGAGCGGGGCAGTGTGTGCCGGTGTCTGGGTGTTGCATAACGATCTTTTATGCAACCCACTTGTGCTACATTATCGCGGGAGAGAAAAATAACCGATAAATGATGATAATAAGAGGAAAAATAGGTGATAATTGAGGAGGGGAGGGAGGGGGGAATAAGGTGGGGAAGGAGGGGAGGGGGGTGGGTGAGATTTACATGGATGAGTACTGGAGGGGAATTATCTCACCTAGAGACAAATTCCTTTGTTTTGATAGGCCCTTTTTTTTTATGGAAGGCTTTTTTTATGGTCCTGCTTCCGTGAGGCCTATCGCGTTCCCTATAGGAAGCCTTCCGTGAGGCCTATCGCGCTTGCCGGGTTAATGGAGGAATCTTGCGGGCGACTCCACCTATGTACACTATACGCACATAACTTACAGAAGTACTAATTACAAACTAATTTATAAAATATTATATATACTATTTACATGTGAATGGGCGAAATATTATATACACTATTTACATGTGAATGGGCGAAATATTATATACACTATTTACATGTGAATGGGCGAAATATTATATACACTATTTACATGTGAATGGGCGAAATATTATACACTATTTACATGTGAATGGGCGAAATATTATATACACTATTTACATGTGAATGGGCGAAATATTATATACACTATTTACATGTGAATGGGCGAAATCATTGTTTTAGGGATGCAGGTGACTAAAAATATAAAAGCACTTACAAATATAGTGCATACGTATGTACCTTCTTGTATATTACATACAGTACACCTGCACAGCTTAGTGTACAATACATACAGTACACCTGCACACCTTCTTGTACAATACATACAGTACACCTGCACACCTTCTTGTATATTACATACAGTACACCTGCACAGCTTAGTGTACAATACATACAGTACACCTGCACACCTTCTTGTACATTACATACAGTACACCTGCACACCTTCTTGTATATTACATACAGTACACCTGCACACCTTCTTGTATATTACATACAGTACACCTGCACACCTTCTTGTATATTACATACAGTACACCTGCACACCTTCTTGTATATTACATACAGTACACCTGCACACCTTCTTGTATATTACATACAGTACACCTGCACACCTTCTTGTATATTACATACAGTACACCTGCACACCTTCTTGTACAATACATACAGTACACCTGCACACCTTCTTGTATATTACATACAGTACACCTGCACACCTTCTTGTATATTACATACAGTACAGTACACCTGCACACCTTCTTGTATATTACATACAGTACACCTGCACACCTTCTTGTATATTACATACAGTACACCTGCACACCTTCTTGTACAATACATACAGTACACCTGCACACCTTCTTGTATATTACATACAGTACACCTGCACACCTTCTTGTATATTACATACAGTACACCTGCACAGCTTAGTGTACAATACATACAGTACACCTGCACACCTTCTTGTATATTACATACAGTACACCTGCACAGCTTAGTGTACAATACATACAGTACACCTGCACACCTTCTTGTATATTACATACAGTACACCTGCACACCTTCTTGTATATTACATACAGTACACCTGCACACCTTCTTGTATATTACATACAGTACACCTGCACACCTTCTTGTATATTACATACAGTACACCTGCACACCTTCTTGTATATTACATACAGTACACCTGCACACCTTCTTGTACATTACATACAGTACACCTGCACAGCTTAGTGTACAATACATACAGTACACCTGCACAGCTTCTTGTACATTACATACAGTACACCTGCACACTATATACAGTAGACCTGTACACCATATACACTACACAGTACACCTGTACACCATGTACACTACATACAGTACATATGCACACAATGTACACTACATACAGTACACCTCCAACGTTCATGTACAATACATACATTACACCTGTACTCCTTGCACATTACATACAGTACACCTGCGGACCTTCATTTACACTACCGTACATACAAAGGAGTACAAAGGAAATCAAGCTACAACAGATCTAGTGACCCTTCTAGGCTGCTTGTCCTCCAAAACACTGAGGATCAAGTGTCCAAACAGTGGTTTAGAGTGGGTAAGGGAACATTGGAAAGGGAACTACTGCCCTGCCACTAATGTGGCAGGACTAGGAAGTTAGTAGGGGACATATGGGTTAGTAACTGAGGGGAGGATAAAATAAAGTTATTCATTTACAAACGCAGTCAGTCGCGGGTTTGATGCGAGATATTTGTCTAGGCGGAATTTAAATTAATCAACGGTGCTGCAGTCTATAACGTCTCGGGGAAGCCCATTCCACAAGTTGACAACTCGATTGAAGAAGAAATTCTTAGATTCGTGTGAGTTAAAAGATTTACCAATAATTTTGCAACCGTTTCCCCGCGTGTAATTAGATTGGTCGATAGTGAAGTACTTACTACAGTTCATATTGTCGATGCCTTTGATGATTTTGAACACTTATGTACACTTAATACTTAACACTTAATACAGTACACCTGTACACCATGTAGGCTACATTACATACAGTACACCTGTGGACCTTCATTTACACTACCGTACATACAGTACACCTGTACACCATGTAGGCTACATTACATACAGTACACCTGTGGACCTTCATTTACACTACCGTACATACAGTACACCTGTACACCATGTAGGCTACATTACATACAGTACACCTGTGGACCTTCATTTACACTACCGTACATACAGTACACCTGTACACCATGTAGGCTACATTACATACAGTACACCTGCACACCTTCATGTATAGTACACTTGCACACTCGTTTATATCTTACAATCTGGATCACATTTGTATATATGCACAGATGAACGTTAGTACCAATTAATATAGATAGTTGCCCACATTTAAAAATAAAATAATAAGATAAACATAAATAATGAAATCAATAAAACATTTTAATAAAAAACAATTTATTAATAAATATATACAAAACAAATAATTTAGTTACTAGTTTAATTCATGAATTAATTGGTTAGGATAAAGTCAATAATAAAGATACTATAAATATACTTTAACACCCAACCAGCGGGGGGGTAGGGGAGTATCATGGTTGAGCCTGGCGGGCATATTTACCGAAAATGCGCATCATTCCATGCTCTTTTTCATGAATAAGCAAGAGCCAGAGCGTAATACAATTATATATCCGTGAAAGAGTGAAAATCAAGCTTTCCAATGACATCTGAATCATCTTTTTACGACAACGGGTTCTTGTGCAACGATCGTGCAACTGGAAGTGAAAATACCCTAAAATGAGGTAATTTCCCCAGATTTATCCTTATTTTGAGAGCTACGTAGGTTGAGAATCGATACAGTAGGTCTTAGTGCCTGTCCTGCCGCTGTCGCGAGCGGACCGAGCCCGCCTGTTGTCCTTGCAATGCTCGCTCTCTCTCTCTCTCTCATCACTCATAATGGCCTTAAAAAGGCACGAGTCCTATGACGGGCACTGCAGGGGTGGCCAATATTCTCTCTCCCGTCATATGACAGTCACCGTCAGTTGAGGGTTAAAAAAAATGAGAGTTTGGCTCAGATAGTCTCTCTTTCCTCTGCTATGTCATGTTGGTGGTGACTCCAAGTAAGAAGGGCCTAGCTTGGTGTGTGGCTTCCTTTGGGTTAGTGGGGGGTCGTTTGGCTGGCTGTATTATTGGTGTTGCTGCGGTTACACGCAAGAAAGGCGCGGGATGGTCCTGTTGGGCTGGCTCTTGTGTCCCTCTAGCCTGGGAACTTATAAGGGGTCATCCTTCCCTCCCGTGGTCTGTGGTGTTGAGGTACTCTCTTAGGCATCTCAGGATTGTAGATTGTATGTCCCCTGTGTATTCTGTACATATAATTTTTGTATAATAAACTGTGTTCTGGGTTCATATTTGTTTATTTCACCATCCCAGTTAAAGATTCCACATTGTGTTCTGGCTCTAATAAATTAGGCACTTCAGTATATACAGCAGGGGTTCCCAACCTTTTTGTTCCTCTGTACCACTTTGGCATTCTGATAGGTACCCATGTACCCCTAACAATTTAGGATAAAAATTGATAAAATTATGTTAATTTCATATTATTTTATGAAATATGTATGTGTAGAATGCATAGGGATCTTAGTATTTATATTATAAATAAACTAAACTCAGTGACTTTATAAAATAGTTTGATCTGTCACATACTCAGACATTATCGGGCGGTACTGCCGCTGTCTCGAGTTGGTATACATACCTGATTGTTTCACGTCCAATACAGATTGTGGGCCGCAGGAAGTCACATAATAGTGAAAAAAATAGAATAGTCACCTCACTGATATAATTTTAAGGGAAGGATGTAGTATCCGGGTGTACGGTCCACCGGTTGTCATGTTTACATAGGTCGATCGCTCGCAGGTAAGTTCCCGTATATATTTTATATTATTTAACTCCTGCTGGCAATATATATGATGATGACAATAAGTCGTGGGGGTGAGGGGGGCAAAGCCCCCTTTCGACCTATTATTGTATCCCACAGCAGTCAAAATAGACGGGAACATGATTGCGAGCGTCCGCGTAGTGTAAGGAGGGCGGTCCACCCGGTAACTGCATTTTTGCATATTTTAATATAAGCTTTGCTTACTGAAATGAGGAAATTGATAAAAACACAACTTTGTGTAATCTGCCTGTAGATTAGAACACCATGTTTTGTACACTATGGTTATTCTCTCAGACCCCTATGTACCCCCTGAGAAGTGCAAATGTACCCTTGGGGGTACATGTACCCCAGGTTGGGAACCCTTGATATACAGTATATACCACTACCATCACCATCACCTGCACAACAAATACAAGAATAACTATCTCTACCGATACCACTACCACCACAACAATAACCACCACCACCACCACCCCAACAACTACAACACAAACAACTATTATTACCACTACCACCAAAACTACAACAACCATTACCACCACCACAGCAACAACTACAACAAGAATAACTATCTCTACCACTAGCATCACCACCACAATAAGTACAACACGAACACCACAGCAACAACTACAACACAAACAAATATTATTACCACTACCACCAAAACTACAACAACCATCACCACCACCACAGCAACAAGTACAACAAGAACAACTATCTCTACCACTAGCATCACCACCACAATAAGTACAACACGAACACCACAACAACACCTACAACAAGAACAACTATTTCTACCACTACCATCACCACCACAATAAGTACAACACGAACACCACAACAACACCTACAACAAGAACAACTATCTCTACCACTAGCATCACCACCACAATAAGTACAACACGAACACCACAACAACACCTACAACAAGAACAACTATCTCTACCACTACCATCACCACCACAATAAGTGCAACACGAACACCTATCACTAGCACCCAGGACCCACACACTACCACAACAACCACTACCAGTGCCAGCATCACAAGAGCCGCACCAGACAGACAGACATTTCCCTCCCCACTTGATTGTCCATGTCCTGTGTGTGTCTGTGTTAGTGTCTGATGGTGTGTGTACCTTCGTCTGGTGGGGGAGCCAGCCAGTCACTCTTTATTCCTTATCTACATCCTTTCTCCACCAACCCTCTTAATATATATTTCAGAAGAAGAAACTGAAAACGACCTTCGATAACTTTTCTAGTCTAAAAACGGCCTTTAAGAACCAGGTATCCTTTCTTGACTTTTGGACCTTCCTTCATAAGATATATGAGCATACTAGTGAATTCACTAAGAAGACTAAGATTAGACATGAAAGGAAGCTAGATTATCTCGGTATACATTCTGTTAGACACAACGAAAATTCAATCTTCAATATATCCAGTAGACAATTAACAACCAGGGAGAAGAAAGTATTAATGTTAGGGCTTGATTTAGTATCCCTTTCTACAAAAATGATTGGCTAAAACATGTGACGTCTACCAGCGTTGGCAGAATCGCCTCTCGTTAGCCACTAGCGCTCGCCAGGGACATCGAAATGGGCTAGAGTTATCAGAGAATGTTGTTCTTTCTTTCCTAGTACTCGTATTGTCACAGACAGTCCAGTGGTGGTCTTTGTTTTCGTCTGTGACAACGGTAAGTGTTTTATATCATTAATAGAATATAAGATGCATTGTGTAAAGTTAAGGAGAAAGAGCGATGTGGGCAGTGTGGTGGTAGTGTGTGCGTGTGTATGTATGTGCTGCCTCCCTCGCTCGGAGGAGTTTTCCCGCTCGCGCGCGGGCTTTCCCACGCCCTTGATTGGCCGGTGTGTCTGGCTGTGTCACGTGACACCTGCTGCCTTGTGACGTCTCGGCCCGTGATTGGCCGACCATCGCACCTTTGTGGGCTCCTGTGTACATGAGGGTCCCCAGGAGCTGTCCTCCTCAGGACAGGCTAGGCGCGCATGCATCTAACATCCCTTTCCTTACTCTCCCCCGATCACCCCCTTTAGAACTTTCTCTCTCTGAACTTCTTCTTTTCCATTACTCTCACCTTTATTCAATTACTTATCTCCTTGGGTTCTGCATACGGTTTCCATAGCCGGCCCATTGTATTGCATGCGCCGTCCTCTGAGATATTTACATGTACTTAGAATAGGTTTGAGGGTTCTTAGTTAGTATAGGTTATGAACTCTGTGTGTCTCCATTATTGATTTAGTGTCTCTGCTCTTTTATTTAATGCTAGACTGGGATAAGGTAACTGTAGTCGTTGTCATCGATGTGTGTACGGTTTGCTTATACCTACACGACTTCGACCGGTCCTGTGGTAGCCTGTGTTGTCTTTTCGGTTGCGTCGTTTGCGAGTGCAGCTTTGTGTTGACTGAGGGCTTTGGCCTGTACCAGTTCCACACTTTGCTGCCTCTTTGCTTGGCTTTAGAGGGTCGCCAGGATAGAACCAGATACTTGTGATCTGGATCTATCAAGAGAGCACCCTAGTCAATTAACGTAACTTAAAGGATGCAGTCTTAAGGACATCGCTAGGCTACGAGCCTGTCTTGCTCAACCCCAGTTCCTTACCTAGAGTATCCCAGCTAGACATTATTAATTGAGTAGACACTTATTAGTATTTAATATAAGTTCTTTGATATGTGTGCATTATTATTCACAGCATTTATTAGTCTAGGTTGTTGCTGAGCCGCACAACCATAGTAGGCTGTTTCGTTGATGAGGAAGTACTTCTTTTAGTGTCGAGCATTACTACCGTTGCGCATTTATAGTATTCTCGTGTCAGTTAACATTATATGTCCTATCTTTTTGTGTATTCGCTTTACACGTGTGGTGTCCTGCCTCCTGCCTTTATATAGTTTAAGATACGAGCATCTTATGAGCATCAGACTTTCTTCAGAAGTTTCCAGGTCTATGCTGTAGGACTATACTTCCCTTTCTTTCAGATAGGAGTGAAGAGTTTATTGTTGTTTAGAGTAACTGTATTGAAGCATCTTTTTATTGTATTAAATCTTGCAGTGATTTAATTGATCTTTCCATAGATTCCTGTTTATGCATTTTAACGTAACTTGCATCTTGTTTGTTATCAGGCTATACCAGTGTGGGTTAGCCTGAAGTAGAGTACATTTATGCACAATTAAGGATACCCCGTTATCGCAGATTAACTCTGGAGGGTATAGGTGTTTTGTTCGCCGGCATATAAGTTCGAGGGTTTGGATCAAGCGTACCCCTATTACTAGTCCAATCATTAAGTGCCCTTGTTTTATTCGCTGTCCCGGTCGTAACAAACATTACTTATCTTTGGAAAAAGTTTGTAACACGGTTCAGGACTGTATTAGGGCAGGGCTTCTTAAAGGAGATTTGAACAATGATGTAGTTGATAAACTCAGAGAAATAGGCAATACCAATTATAGATTATCCAAAAGAAACTTTAACCCGTACAGCCCCAGCGACGCGTCTGACGCGTCGGCGATGTATGTAACGCACAGCCCCAGCGACGCGTCTGACGAGTCACCCTAATTGCTCCGACCGTAACCTCAGGTGTAGCCACTCGAGAGGGCTCAGATTTGTATGGGAACTGTGTACATATCCCACGCAACCGTGCCGATGGTTGAAAACTCTCAAAGTCCACGTGCATGCGCGTGAACGCGCAATAACCTGGTTTTTGGGGGTAATTGCCTTCAATTTTTTACTCTTGTAAAATACGTTTTCGGGGGCTCTGTTGGACCATTCTTTAAGCTTTTTGAGCGGTTTTCCGTGGTTTTTCCTTCATTCCTAACCCATTCGCTATTGTTTCTGGAATAAAACCATTTTTTGAAAACTGGCCGGGTTCTGGTGAACAAACAATACAAAACTAGCCGGGGCTCCACGGGTTATAGATATTGAATCGATAGTTTTCAAGAAAGAAGATTTAGTATTACTTAAGGAACTAGGGAAGGATGACTCTATTATTATCGTTAGACCTAACAAGGGCAGAGGAGTTGTTATTATGGATAGATGTGAATATTTACCCAAGATGGATAGTATTTTAAACGATAAAACCAAATTTAAAAGGGTTAAGTTTTTAACGTAATTATCCAAGGTGAGGACAGACTAAACAGGATTTTAAGATCAATCGAGAACAATATTGGGTCAACAATTTTCAGTGAATTATATGCTTCTGGCTATACTCCAGGAATTGCTTATGGCCTACCCAAGGTGCACAAACAGGGACTGCCTCTTAGACCAATTATCTCTACAATTAAAACTGCTGGATACAACTTAGCTAAATTTCTACAGCCGCTAATAACTCCACTTGTATCCAACGAATATACTGTGTCTAACTCCAGAACCTTTGTTAGTGAACTTCGTGAGTTAAATTTAAAGGGAGAAATAGCACCGGAATCATCCAAGGTGGAGTTTCTAGCAAAAGTTTGAGCGAAGAGTTCAGCTTTGTCAGAGGAAGAAGTGACGGTGGTGGAGTCAGATTGGAAAAGAGTTGGGAAAGATGAGAAAGTAAAATTGTTGGAGAGGTTCTTGGCTAGATGCCAGAAAGCTTGGGAAAAGCTAGAGTTAGAAAGTTTAAATAAAAACATTTTATTGATGAAAGAGTTTTTGACTAGTCAAATAACAGATTTGGTTTGATTCCGGGCAGAAACATGTAAAACACGAGATTCTTGAGTTTGAAGGCGACGGAACCGTTAGAATACTTCCTCCTTATTGCGGACAGCAGTAGAACAAGCGTGAGTAAAGCAAGATCTTTTGGCATTAGACAGAAAATGAAAATGGAATGGTGTAGTGGTCTTGCCACTGGACTGGTAATCCAAAGGTCCCGGGTTCGAATCCCGATGTATCAATGGAAAGATATTATTGGGATGGAGTTTGTGCTGTACTTGGTATCAGTGCATTACCACAAAGCCCACCGATATGCCATATAAAATAACCTAACTAAATTAGCATTGTATGAATATTCCCATATTCAAAATATGCTAATGGGGGCAGTGCCTAGTGAGTTAAGAGCTTAATAGGTGGCATTTGGGAAAGAGAGGGTCCGAGACCATGAATGAGGCGGCGAGATAGTGGCAAAGCAGCTCTGAGAAGTTAGATGTGGCCTCAGGGCCACGGCGGATTGGCCAGGCGTTGTGACCTTACGATGGTAAGGCCATGAACGAGCCGGTTGAAGCGCTCAAACTATCTCAATGTCTCATTCACTGTCTGAAATAAGACCTCCTGGCTTCACCGTGTTGAGCGGTTGAATATAGAGGCTCTAAGCCTATGTCCGGAGGTAGTAGGTGGATATAGACAAAAATAAAAAGAATGCCCGAGAGGATTACCTCGGTTATGCGCTCGGCACACTCCGAGGGTACCCGGCCTAGGAAGCAAAAATAATTCCATGGGAAGTCAAAGAAGTACTGCCGAAGAGCCTCCCAGTCGGCAGCGCCAAAGTGCCACAAGCGCCGCCGACTGAGAGAATCGGCTGGCCGTACTAGAGAGATAGGACAGGTAATAGAGATAAGGTTGTGATCGGAGAAGCCCTATAGAAAGAAAATATTTACAGCGTAAGTAGAAGGATTAGAAGTTAGAAATAAGTCAAGAATGTTGGACTGATCTCCAAGGCGGTCAGGAATTCGAGTAGGGTGCTGGACTAACTGCTCTAGGTCATTTAGGATAGAAAAGATGTAGGCTTGTTCACCAGGTTGGTCAGTGAAATGGGAGGAGAGCCATTGATGGTGGTGAACATTGAAATCTCCTAAGATGGAGATTTCTGCGAAAGGAGAGATGGATAGAATGTGTTCCACTTTAGAAGTTAGATAGTCAAAGCATTTTGGATAGTCAATAGAATTAGGGGAGAGATAACAGCACAGAAGTATTTAGTTTGAGAGTGACAAGAAAGCTTTAGCCAGAGAGTTGAGAATTCAGAAGAATCAAAGTTGGGGACACGAGAGAAAGCAAGATTGTTGTGCACATATACATAATATCCACCTTTGGCTTGAAACTGAGGATAGAGATAGTAAGAGGATACAGAGAAGGGTTTGCTGTCAGTAGTACCAGACAACTGGGTTTCGGTGAGAAAGAGAAGATCAGGGTTGGTGTTCCACAGAGTGGAAGTTAGAGGGAAGGCCACGAATGTTGTAGAAATCTATAGTGAGAGTAAGGGTTTGTGGTCCAGTGCATTTTGATGGGTCATCATCAGGGGCCAAACCACGAGGGCATTTCTGCCCCCCCCCCCCCCCCCCCCCCCCCCAATCCTCCCACCCTCCAATCTGGAGGGCAGACTGGGGTTGCCCTTAACCCGGGAGCTGCGGGGAGACTCTTAAGAGTTCCCCCGGCGCACTGCGGGGAGACTCTTAAGAGTCAGAGAAAAAAAAAATCAACTTTTGACATCGAAAAAAACATATTTTGTTATTTTTTTTTTTTTTTTTTTTTTTTGGCCCCTGGGCCATGCAAAATCTCAGTCCTCTACCTCCCCTCCTTCCCCACTTTCCTCCTCTCCTTCAGTTATCACCTATTTTCCCTGTTATTCCCTTATTCTGAGGTATATTTTCGTGCTAACATTAGAAATCCGATTGGAGGGTGTGGTCATCACTGATAGCAAGCGAGTGCAAGAGAGAGAGAGAGAGTATCGATCGACTGTGTGTCAGTGGCCTTGGGGGAAATTGGCGGGAAAGCAGATTGCCTCACCCATACATTATACAACTCGCGGGCTATATCTCCGATTTTGACCATCCAAACGCTGTTTTCACTCGTTTTATTGTTGTTTCAGGTTAATACCTTTATAATCAACCCATAATAGGCGCATATGGATAAGTATTAATGCTATTAATGGCACAATGAATATTTTAGTGACGGAAACACCTCAAATACATCAGCACAGGGGGACGTTTCCAATTACCCCCATGCGCACTTCAGAGGTTAATATTGGTAAGGCACAGAAAGGATCAGCAAGGGTGACCAGGTGGTTAAACAGGAGTTCCAGCTGTACAGCCACCTAGCACTCCCCAGGAGTACCACCCTGTTCGGCTGGTGCCTACAGCCTCTTCCTAACAAAGTAACAGACCAAATAATATCAAGTCTAGAGAATCGGGAAGGCGAATTAAAACACCCCTGCACCACGGGAGAACCAAACCACATACAAAGTCCACAGAATCGGAGAGGTGGCTTGAAGCGCCCCCTGCCCCATGGGAGAGAAAGCTGCAAGGACCAGCCATCCTTAGTCCAAAGTCAGACGGTTGAGAAGACACCAGAGAAAACACCTAGGACTCAGTCTACTAGCCCACCTCCTACACCCAGCATATCTATACCATATTGAAAGTCTAACTAAGTTTTCCCGACCTCCTCGGGTCTCGCCTTGTGACATTCTTTTTATCCATTTAGGGAAACAATGCACACCTCCTATTCTGTTTCCTATACTTAGTTATGGCGACCTCACCTGATACCTCTTTTACTAGTGTGGTTTTGGATAAATACGTATTTTAGACTTAACTTACATACACCTTGCCGTACAAGCTTCAGAGATTAAAATATAGTGGAGAGATTTAGCACAATGTAAATTCGTTCCCCACTTCTCTCCCGTGTCCGTAGAGTTATTCAGTCTTCACTAATCTCATCATTCATATCTTGATCATCATAGACTGTGTTAGAACCATTTCCTTGTCAGTACGAATTAGTCTTATGTATAAATAAGTTACCTTTCAGATATTATTAGTGTAATATTACTCAGTGACTTTGTATTCTCACACTAGTATACATTCGAAAACGTCAGTTATCATTGTACCTTATACAAATTTCTTAATCAGATACCTGTGTTTGTATAATACATTACATAAGTTATTCCTGAATTGTTTCTCGCTTTGCATTTCCTGTATGCATATACATTGAATTACTCATTCTGCCTGTTTAGAAGAACCCATAATTATATACCAATTTGTGCTTCACATAACAAATCCAATACAAGATAGGTATATACAATATACAGTACCACCAATAAGAGTTGGGAGACCATGACAGTTCCTTAAACTCCTCGTAGGGGTCCTAGTGGTGTGGTAGCGACGGCTGGCTGACGGCGAGGTCAACTTGAGGATTAAAATAGCCTAACGGTACACATAGCCTCCGGGTAGACGTGTGGCCAAGTTTTTCCTCTTGTTAGGCGGCGTTCCTTCTTTGCCCATTGTTGCGGATTCCCTCAAGATGGGGGAGTTCATAGGATGATTACTGTGACAGTATTTGCCCAGCCCTTTATAAGGGGAATTCATCATCATCATCAACCATTAGGAATCCACTCCTGGACAAAAACCTCTCTCAACCTTTTCCATGACTCCCGAGACTTTGCCAGCCGTTGCCATGTTACCTCTTCAGCTTTTTCTATCTCGTCTCTCCACCTCTTGTCTGGTCTTTTCCTGCCGCATTTTCCTTCTCTGGGGGTCCAGTCAGTTAGTCTTTTACTCCACCTATTGTCCTCTCTTCTTGCTACATATCCTGCCTATCTCCACTTCTGCTCTTTTATAATTTCTAGAATATCCTTGACTTTGGTTTGCTCTCTTACCCACGATGCTCTCTTCCTATCTCTGAGTTATTCCTAGCATTGATCTTTCCATTGCTCTCTGTTCACTCCTAAGCTTATTCTCCATTGTTTTTGTTAGTACAACAATTTAATTATTCACAATGGGAATTTCCATGGAGGGGGAAACTGTAGGGTGCACATTCATGGTGGTATCCAGCCCAGCATTCTATAAGGGAGGGGGGGGGGGAAGTGATGGGCTGTCTCCTAGGTCGCTTCCCTGGCTTCCTCAGTGGCGGCGGCTAGGTACATTGTGCTGCTGGCTCTCTCCTGCAGGTAATGTCTCCAGAGGGGGCGGATTTCTCCTCCAGAGTTTTAGCTGGATTTGTTGAAGTACTTAAAGTACAATGAAGAAGGGGAAAGTGACCTCGTGGACTATTCCCATCATTCTCCTTTTATCATCATCCTCATCACGTGACTCATGAACAAATTACATGGGAAATGTACCAGTGGGAAAAGTCATCTCATGGACTATTCCACTTCTCCTCACTTTCCCATCATCCTCATCACTTATGAAATAATTACATGGGGAATGTAGCCTACTGGTCGGGAATGTGCCAGTGGGGAATGTACCAGTGGGGAATGTCGCCTCATGGACTATTCCCATCCCCTTCACTGCCCCATCCTCCTCATCACTTAAGTTTAATTACTTTGAGAACACTGGAGCATGTTTGCATGAGATTCGATAATTATTCACATGGGACCACGATGATGCATTAATTCCATCTATCTTGAATCAAGGGGATGATGCTCGCGCCATAACAGCGTTTAACCCAGCAATTCACAATGACCTTTACCAAGGAAGAAGACTGGGGCTGTTGGTCCTGAACCCATGGCGGGTCTTTGAATTGAACTAAACCTGTGTCGGGTCTCCGTTCTCTCTGTCTTCTAGGGGGCACTCTCGGGGTTTATATGCCTTTGCTCTGGGCTGTAAATCATTATGCAGGAAATACCAACAGTCACTGGAACCCAGAGCTCTGCCACCATCCTTAGGGAGCCCTCAAGCTAGCAGCCAGGTACCAATAAGTGAGTTATTGCCCTGGATTTCTCCCTTACCTACCACGCCAAGGTAAAAAGGAAATAGGGACAGCCCACACCTGGACTCCAAGCCCCTCTGACTCCCAGCCTCACCACCACCAAGAAGAGTATGATGAAGACTCAGCTTCCCTAACAGGCCAGTTCACAGGGGTTCAGTCAAACCTGCCCAACAGTGCTCAGTCAAACTTGCCAGTCTCCAGTATATACTCATTCACTAACACTGGCGAGGTGCCCAAAGTTTACGCTAAGGTCACGGCACTTAGTCAAACTTGTGCTTCTTCACGGCTCAGTCAAACTTGCCAATCTCCAGTACACTCATCCGCTAACCCTGGTGAGGCACTCGTAGTTAATTCTAAGAGCAGAACACTCAGTCAAACTTGTGTTTGGGAGTTTGACCATACTTGTTCTCCTACATCTGCAAACTCACAAGATACCTCTTTAGAGAATGATGAGGGGCCTGTGCGTAAATACTCAGGCAAAGTGACTCATGTAGTGAGATCACCACTGGCACAGAAACAGACGAACAACAAAATGGCACATGCCCCTGCAACCGCGGTCGTGGGAAGAACTCGAGAAGTAGATGATCAGCACCCAGCGTCAACCCAACACACCTGAGAAAACAACATTCCTTGCAATCCCTTTGCTCCAGACCCCAGGGAAACATTTAATGAACTAGACGAAAGTTACATTGAGTAATAGTATTCCTGTCTTTCAGGATCCCTTTATAAAGTAAAGTCACTCTACCAGACACTCTCTCCCTTGCCCCTTCTGTCAGGTATATAAATATATATTTCGATATCATCAGTTAGTCCGCTTACAAAACTAAGTTATATATACTGTATATATATATATATACTGTATATACATACACCGGTATTTATACAGTATAGGCATATATATATATATATATATATATATATATATATATATATATATATATATATATATATATATATATATATATATATATCCTTTTACCGTAATTGCCTCCGAACAACACCCTTTGCTCACACAATCTTTCCATAGGTATTCCCTCTAGTATTCCCCCACCCTTTCCCGGCCAATTATCTTTGTTGATTTTTCTGGTTCTACTTAACTCTGCTGTTAATATAATTCATTCCATCTTGCTTGTAACTCAGTCTTTCAATATATATATAGTATATGTTCCATGCTACCTGTTCATCTAATTGATTGTTTGTATGTATATAATCTAGTGCTAAGTCACACTTTTTATTCACATATTTGTAACTTATAACTAACTCTACCTACACATGTATATTCACCTATATGTAAACCAGTACTTGTTCACTTAGTAAATAAACTACATATACCAAAGTTTGTGTCTTCTGTCTTAGTCTTAGCTTTCCAATCTAGTTTAAGACCATTGGCTCACATGGGACATTTGCTCGGTACCCTAACATAGAGGTGCTGGTATTCTATTGGTGGCAGCGGTGGGATTTCTGATATCATGAGAGTGGGGCCAGTGATGAGTGGGTGCTCTGTGGTGCGGAAGTTGGCATGGCAACCTGAAATCCTCATTGCATGGTTATATTTTTAAGGGGTTAGGGGTGGTGTTCAATGGGGACTCTAAAGTATGAGATTTCGGCATAACAATGATTTACAAGGATAAATTATATACAATGGTTTATCATCGTTTTCCATTACATACATTGTAACAGCTCAGACGTAGTTGCCTTTCTGCACTTGGAATATAATACAATAAAGTCCCGTCACAACACCGCCCTATCATGTCATCACAGTGGCTGGTTTTGGCATAATGCTAACCATGCCTCAGCAAGACTCGACTAAGTCCAACTACAGCACCTGCACCTGCAGTATCTGCAAAGCATACCAGCCTCAGCAGTGCTACAACAAGACAGTAGCATACCAAGACTCTACTGTACATTAGGCAACTTGGACTTTTTAACAAAATTCTGCCACAATACTGCACCACGATGTAAACAGAGTGGCCGACTCTGGCGTGACGCCAAATAGCGCCTAGGTAAGACTAGTAGAGTCCTCTGTGGCACCTATCGACACCCCGCCAACCTCGGCAGTGCCATACCAAGACAATGCCAATAACAAGGCTTTATTGTATATTAATGGCTGTTGGTCCACAAGTCTACCGCCATCCCTCCTATTAGTCGCCTTGTATGATCGCGCTAATAAGTCATGTCCCAGCTGTCATTACGTTTGGCTCGCTCTGTGCTGTATTAATGTCTGTCAGATGTTGAATAAGGTGGGTAAGTGTAGGAAGATGTTTGTATATTTCCCTAGATATGAAATGAAACTTAAATATGGCTGATACCAATTATTGATCTAAACATACTTGGTGCCGAGACATCACTTATTAGCGTGACTATACAGCACCATATGATGAAGGCCCCCTTACCCTCTGGTAATTATTGCGGTTTTGGTGGTCAACATTGATGATGAGAGCTAAAATATTGTTGCACATGTTAATAATTGGATACATAGAGAGTGAGAGAGAGCGAGAGTGATAATTGCCTTGTCACTGTAACTTTGGGTTCAGATAATATATCAGTTACTTTTTATCATTATCCTTCTAATAAGAACGTTTTACTCCCTTTTTCATAGTGATGTGACTTTCTTTTTTCTTGGCTAATATGATATTATTTGTATAATGCCAAGCTCATACTGTCATTGTGAGTCTTTGGAGAGCTTGTGATTACACTAGAAGTAGGTTCTCATCTCTAATGGAGATACCGGTACTTAAGTCTAGAACATAATTATAAGCAGGGCACAGCTTATATAGTTTATTTACAAGTCACAATCGGTAGATACAATTATTAGGATGGCAATACCAATAGACATTAATATATGAATATAATATACATACATATACATAATAGAACCTGCAATAGAGATTACTGGAGTATATGAGAGGAGGATTTAAGAGGCACGTTTGTTATTGTATATTGTGGAGTGCTGTGGAGGTGTAAAGTTAACTAGAAGATAGTTATATTTAGATAGTCGTGGACGTGTGGATTGTGATATGATTTGACGTTAGAAGAGATCCCTAGATAGGGAACAAACACTATGGAAACTCTTTAATTAGATAGCGATATGTCTCCCAGGTGTGACAGATAAGCTATCTTTGTGTCTCTCGCTACTTGACACAGGTGAGTGAAAGCTAGGTTCATCTATAGGTCTCTCTCGTCTTCATTTTCTTTCTTCTTATTATCAGCTAGTGGCTGCGGCTGGCTCTTTTCTGGTCGTCTCAGATGCTTTCGGCTCGGGCTGTGGGCGGCTGCTGGGTGGCTTCGGTCTGCAGCTGGCTGGCTCGTCTCGGGCTGCTTCCGTCTGCTAGGCGGACCTTGTAAAGTGCCGGGTTGGAGGGACTGACCTTGTAAAGTGTTAGATTGGGCTTGTAAAGTATCGGCTCCTTCTTGGTCTTCTAAAGTGCCGAGGGGATGGGCTTGTAAAGTAAAGTCCCGGATCCTTCTCAATCTTAAACAAGGTCCGAGGGGGTGGACTTGTAAAGTTCCTGATCCTTTTCGGTCTTGTAAAGCACCGAGGGGGGGTGGGCTTATAAAGTCCTGGGTTGGTGGAATGGCCTTGTAAAGTGCCGAGCTGGTCTTGTAAAGTACCGGGTCTGAGTCAACTTGTAAAGGGTCAAAAAGCTACTGGGAGGTAAGTTATTGAAAAATTCAAACATTTGGTATTTCATGGATTTCTTGCTCCTCTTGCTCAGCTTGGGTTTGATGGTCAGAAGGTCACTCTCACCTAAGTGTGGAAGGGGGGGGGGGGGGGTTTGTGTCCCTTTGACCTTGGACCAGTTAGTTGAGGTGGAGGTAGCTGTGCAGGTGACAGGTGAGGTAGAGACCGGGTGGTGACATCAGCAAGGGGTGGATGGGGGGCGGGGGGGGGGGGGGGGTGGAGCTAGGCAGGTGTAGTATAACAGAGTGTGGGACTGCCTTCTGGGTTGTAGAGTACGGTGAGGGTGCACTCTCTTATTCCTCTCTGGTTTCACGATGATGGATGCTATTCCTGTGGGTGTAGGTGTCGTAGTGGGTGTAGCCTACTTCTTGAAGATGCGGTCATCACCAATTTTATTCAGCTTAGGAAGGTTAACTACACAGTAAAATATTTAAGGAAGAAAAAAGTATACAAAATCATTGGGTAATATTATTGATACCGGTAGTGTTTTATCTATCTCTCCTTATATTATATGGGTTTATTACTATCAATATTCCTTTATATGAGTATAGCACTGTGGCCACTTTATTTGCTCTTCTCATACCTTCAGCATCCCATAATTCTTTGACAGTGTAGAAATCAAACGGATGCATATCATTTCAACCCCTTCAATCAAACGAGTGTGTTTATATATTAGTACTGCAGCCAGAGGATTATATGAAACTTAGGAAGAACCTCTAGAAATTATTATGATTATGAAACTATTTTTAATTATCATTGAGAGTTTTGATTGATGTTGACATTTTCGATTGGCTCTCTTACCCACGATGCTCTCTTCCTATCTCTGAGTTATTCCTAGCATTGATCTTTCCATTGCTCTCTGTTCACTCCTAAGCTTATTCTCCATTGTATTTGTTAGTACAACAATTTAATTATTCACAATGGGAATTTCCATGGAGGGGGAAACTGTAGGGTGCACATTCATGGTGGTATCCAGCCCAGCTGTCTATAAGGGAGGGGGGGGGGGGGGGAAGTGATGGGCTGTCTCCTAGGTCGCTTCCCTGGCTTCCTCAGTGGCGGCGGCTAGGTACATTGTGCTGCTGGCTCTCTCCTGCAGGTAATGTCTCCAGAGGGGGCGGATTTCTCCTCCAGAGTTTTAGCTGGATTTGTTGAAGTACTTAAAGTACAATGAAGAAGGGGAAAGTGACCTCGTGGACTATTCCCATCATTCTCCTTTTATCATCATCCTCATCACGTGACTCATGAACAAATTACATGGGAAATGTACCAGTGGGAAAAGTCATCTCATGGACTATTCCACTTCTCCTCACTTTCCCATCATCCTCATCACTTATGAAATAATTACATGGGGAATGTAGCCTACTGGTCGGGAATGTGCCAGTGGGGAATGTACCAGTGGGGAATGTCGCCTCATGGACTATTCCCATCCCCTTCACTGCCCCATCCTCCTCATCACTGAAGTTTAATTACATTGAGAACACTGGAGCATGTTTGCATGAGATTCGATAATTATTCACATGGGACCACGATGATGCATTAATTCCATCTATCTTGAATCAAGGGGATGATGCTCGCGCCATAACAGCGTTTAACCCAGCAATTCACAATGAGCTTTACCAAGAAAGAAGACTGGGGCTGTTGGTCCTGAACCCATGGCGGGTCTTTGAATTGAACTAAACCTGTGTCGGGTCTCCGTTCTCTCTGTCTTCTAGGGGGCACTCTCGGGGTTTATATGCCTTTGCTCTGGGCTGTAAATCATTATGCAGGAAATACCAACAGTCACTGGAACCCAGAGCTCTGCCACCATCCTTAGGGAGCCCTCAAGCTAGCAGCCAGGTACCAATAAGTGAGTTATTGCCCTGGATTTCTCCCTTACCTACCACGCCAAGGTAAAAAGGAAATAGGGACAGCCCACACCTGGACTCCAAGCCCCTCTGACTCCCAGCCTCACCACCACCAAGAAGAGTATGATGAAGACTCAGCTTCCCTAACAGGCCAGTTCACAGGGGTTCAGTCAAACCTGCCCAACAGTGCTCAGTCAAACTTGCCAGTCTCCAGTATATACTCATTCACTAACACTGGCGAGGTGCCCAAAGTTTACGCTAAGGTCACAGCACTTAGTCAAACTTGTGCTTCTTCACGGCTCAGTCAAACTTGCCAATCTCCAGTACACTCATCCGCTAACCCTGGTGAGGCACTCGTAGTTAATTCTAAGAGCAGAACACTCAGTCAAACTTGTGTTTGGGAGTTTGACCATACTTGTTCTCCTACATCTGCAAACTCACAAGATACCTCTTTAGAGAATGATGAGGGGCCTGTGCGTAAATACTCAGGCAAAGTGACTCATGTAGTGAGATCACCACTGGCACAGAAACAGACGAACAACAAAATGGCACATGCCCCTGCAACCGCGGTCGTGGGAAGAACTCGAGAAGTAGATGATCAGCACCCGGCGTCAACCCAACACACCTGAGAAAACAACATTCCTTGCAATCCCTTTGCTCCAGACCCCAGGGAAACATTTAATGAACTAGACGAAAGTTACATTGAGTAATAGTATTCCTGTCTTTCAGGATCCCTTTATAAAGTAAAGTCACTCTACCAGACACTCTCTCCCTTGCCCCTCCTGTCAGGTATATAAATATATATTTCGATATCATCAGTTCATCAGTTAGTCCGCTTACAAAACTAAGTTATATATACTGTATATATATATATATACTGTATATACATACACCGGTATTTATACAGTATAGGCATATATATATATATATATATATATATATATATATATATATATATATATATATATATATATATATATATATATCCTTTTACCGTAATTGCCTCCGAACAACACCCTTTGCTCACACAATCTTTCCATAGGTATTCCCTCTAGTATTCCCCCACCTTTTCCCGGCCAATTATCTTTGTTGATTTTTCTGGTTCTACTTAACTCTGCTGTTAATATAATTCATTCCATCTTGCTTGTAACTCAGTCTTTCAATATATATATAGTATATGTTCCATGCTACCTGTTCATCTAATTGATTGTTTGTATGTATATAATCTAGTGCTAAGTCACACTTTTTATTCACATATTTGTAACTTATAACTAACTCTACCTACACATGTATATTCACCTATATGTAAACCAGTACTTGTTCACTTAGTAAATAAACTACATATACCAAAGTTTGTGTCTTCTGTCTTAGTCTTAGCTTTCCAATCTAGTTTAAGACCATTGGCTCACATGGGACATTTGCTCGGTACCCTAACATAGAGGTGCTGGTATTCTATTGGTGGCAGCGGTGGGATTTCTGATATCATGAGAGTGGGGCCAGTGATGAGTGGGTGCTCTGTGGTGCGGAAGTTGGCATGGCAACGTGAAATCCTCATTGCATGGTTATATTTTTAAGGGGTTAGGGGTGGTGTTCAATGGGGACTCTAAAGTATGAGATTTCGGCATAACAATGATTTACAAGGATAAATTATATACAATGGTTTATCATCGTTTTCCATTACATACATTGTAACAGCTCAGACGTAGTTGCCTTTCTGCACTTGGAATATAATACAATAAAGTCCCGTCACAACACCGCCCTATCATGTCATCACAGTGGCTGGTTTTGGCATAATGCTAACCATGCCTCAGCAAGACTCGACTAAGTCCAACTACAGCACCTGCACCTGCAGTATCTGCAAAGCATACCAGCCTCAGCAGTGCTACAACAAGACAGTAGCATACCAAGACTCTACTGTACATTAGGCAACTTGGACTTTTTAACAAAATTCTGCCACAATACTGCACCACGATGTAAACAGAGTGGCCGACTCTGGCGTGACGCCAAATAGCGCCTAGGTAAGACTAGTAGAGTCCTCTGTGGCACCTATCGACACCCCGCCAACCTCGGCAGTGCCATACCAAGACAATGCCAATAACAAGGCTTTATTGTATATTAATGGCTGTTGGTCCACAAGTCTACCGCCATCCCTCCTATTAGTCGCCTTGTATGATCGCGCTAATAAGTCATGTCCCAGCTGTCATTACGTTTTGGCTCGCTCTGTGCTGTATTAATGTCTGTCAGATGTTGAATAAGGTGGGTAAGTGTAGGAAGATGTTTGTATATTTCCCTAGATATGAAATGAAACTTAAATATGGCTGATACCAATTATTGATCTAAACATACTTGGTGCCGAGACATCACTTATTAGCGTGACTATACAGCACCATATGATGAAGGCCCCCTTACCCTCTGGTAATTATTGCGGTTTTGGTGGTCAACATTGATGATGAGAGCTAAAATATTGTTGCACATGTTAATAATTGGATACATAGAGAGTGAGAGAGAGCGAGAGTGATAATTGCCTTGTCACTGTAACTTTGGGTTCAGATAATATATCAGTTTACTTTTTTATCATTATCCTTCTAATAAGAACGTTTTACTCCCTTTTTCATAGTGATGTGACTTTCTTTTTTCTTGGCTAATATGATATTATTTGTATAATGCCAAGCTCATACTGTCATTGTGAGTCTTTGGAGAGCTTGTGATTACACTAGAAGTAGGTTCTCATCTCTAATGGAGATACCGGGTACTTAAGTCTAGAACATAATTATAAGCAGGGCACAGCTTATATAGTTTATTACAAGTCACAATCGGTAGATACAATTATTAGGATGGCAATACCAATAGACATTAATATATGAATATATACATACATATACATAATAGAACCTGCAATAGAGATTACTGGAGTATATGAGAGGAGGATTTAAGAGGCACGTTTGTTATTGTATATTGTGGAGTGCTGTGGAGGTGTAAAGTTAACTAGAAGATAGTTATATTTAGATAGTCGTGGACGTGTGGATTGTGATATGATTTGACGTTAGAAGAGATCCCTAGATAGGGAACAAACACTATGGAAACTCTTTAATTAGATAGCGATATGTCTCCCAGGTGTGACAGATAAGCTATCTTTGTGTCTCTCGCTACTTGACACAGGTGAGTGAAAGCTAGGTTCATCTATAGGTCTCTCTCGTCTTCATTTTCTTTCTTCTTATTATCAGCTAGTGGCTGCGGCTGGCTCTTTTCTGGTCGTCTCAGATGCTTTCGGCTCGGGCTGTGGGCGGCTGCTGGGTGGCTTCGGTCTGCAGCTGGCTGGCTCGTCTCGGGCTGCTTCCGTCTGCTAGGCGGACCTTGTAAAGTGCCGGGTTGGAGGGACTGACCTTGTAAAGTGTTAGATTGGGCTTGTAAAGTATCGGCTCCTTCTTGGTCTTCTAAAGTGCCGAGGGGATGGGCTTGTAAAG